>PVKM010001215.1:0-82610 GCA_004027735.1 Carollia perspicillata | reverse complement strand
CATTCATGGAGCTTATCTAACAGCTGATCACGCTCCTCCCAAGCCAAGCCCTCTTGAATCTTCATTTCTTTTGTGACCTCTCTTTGAAGGCTGCTCTAGGTGGCTTTTCATCACAGTCTCCTCCCCCTCCTCCCCTTGAATTCCCATACCTGGGCCTCCCAGGCTCTATCATCCCTCTCCCCTCCATCTCTTCCCTCCACCGACCCCAACAAATGTCACTTGATCTTAAGTCTGCATTGCCTGCCCTGCCCATAAACACAGACACCGTTGTTCCATAAACACCAGTGTCTGCTGACACTTGTCTTCCCACTTATTTGGTTGGTGGGACCTGGGATGAGGCGAATTTGTACCTGAGTATATCTCCTTTCAATTGTCTCCCGTTTGCCCAGCAAATTTTCACGGAGCAAGTTCTGTCTGCAGAGCCCCATGCTGAGCGCTGCCAGCATGAAGCTGAGTGAGATAGTCCCTGGCCTCAAGGGCTCATAGTCCGGCTCTTCCATCTAGAGGAAAGGATACTGTCACCTCTGCGTCTTCACACGGCTATCTAGAGTTCATTTACTCACTTCCTCAACAGATATGCATTAAGCACCTTCCATTCTGCAAACAGCTTTTAGGATCTGAGAGCAGGGGCTTGCTCTCCTGGGCCTGGTGCGGGAGAGATTCATCAGAGGATTTTCCTGCAATGTAACTGTGGGAGCCAGAGGAAGACTTACTACCTGCCTAAATGCATCAGGCAAAGGCTCCTGAAGCACCTTGGAGCTAGATAAGGACTAAATGGCTAGATGAGGGAGGAGTGGAGAGGGAAGGGCAGGCAGGGAATGGCAAGGGCAAAGGTAGAGACATACTGCTAAAAAGCAGACTGGATTCAAACAATGTGTATTGACTTCTGTGGCTCTAGGCAAGACATGCGCAAGGGGGATGGGAAATGAAAGTGGAGGGTAGACTGGGGCCACAAATATGAAGGCCCTTCCTTTCTGCTGGGCCTCAGAGCGCTGCTTCTTGGCCTTTGTTTCACTAACCTAGGATGCTCATGCTGTCTCTCATTTGCTTTGTAGGATGGGGTGGTCTGGGGCTTTCTCCCCACTCATCTCTTACCCTGTTTGTCACTTGCCCATTCGTTTGACCACATCTTTGGCTGTCCCACAAGTACTCTGCTGTTTAGACAGTGACCTTGGCACCATCTTGCCCCAGGACCTCTGTGCGAATCATCAGCCCACCATGCAGACTGCCAACCATTACGGCAGAAAGAAATCTCAGGGCCCAAATGCTATACAAGTATTTAATTATGGGTGCACGGCTTAATTACTTAGTCCAGCTTTATATGACTTAATTTATAAATATAATTTACAGTTCCCTTGTTTCTTTCTCAAGCCACTTAGCTCATTAATAGTGCTGACTATAAAAGCTCTTCAGTTCTTTCTTGCTGGGCTGCAGGCCAACAGTGTACCAAGATAAGGGGGAGGGGCTGGGGTTATGGGAGTAGGCTGCCCCTGCCAGAAGTATTTTATCACTGGGATGAAAGAATTTCCAGTGCGTGGTGATAATAGAAGATCAACTTATAGTTGGTTGTATTATTGTTTTTAAATCCCGTGCAGTCAACACCCTCCTGCCCTGTTCCCCTCTTGCCTGGGCCCAGAACAGACCACTCGCCTCTCTGTCTTCCCTAGCCCTTACTCCAGGCATGACCTTCAGTGTATGTTGAAACAATTCTCCTCAACAACCCGCTGGGATATTCATTAGACCACCCCAAGTAGCATTTATTCAGCCCTACTATGTGCAAGATGTTATTGGTAATGATGTGAAAAGCTGGGGTGGAATATAATACAATAATTAGCAGTTACTGCACACTCACTATGTACCAGGCACTGTGCCAAGCTTTTGCAAACATTGCATTTAATTTTCAGAACAACCCGAAAAACAAGGCTCAGATTGTTTAAAACAGTGGCTCTGGCCCCTGGCTGCATTTTGGAGTCACTAGGGAGTTTTGATGCTAGATCCCATGACAGTTTCTGGTTTCACAGACTGGGGGTCAGGATATTAAACAAAACAAAACAAAAAACTCTTCAGGCAATGATACTGTGCTGCCATGTTTAAGAACTACTGATTTCCATAAGATTCCACAAATAAAGGCGAGAATGCAAGCAGGCTGGCCAGCTGAGCCCTACTATGTGCCAGGTCCAGCACTAGGTTCTTTTATTACTAAGGATGTAATAGATGGCATGTGCCATACTAAACATAAAACACCGTTACTATTCAAAGGACAGTGAACACAGGGAATTCTTCGTGAAAGAGGTAACTTATGGGTTATTCTTTTAAAGAATTTGCAGTCCTGGCTGGTGTAGCTCAGTGGATTGAGCACGGGCCTGTGAAGTAAAGGGTTGCCGGTTCGATTCCCAGTCAGGGCACATGCCTGGGTTGTAGGCCAGGTCCCCAGTAGGGGACACACGAGAGGCAACCACACATTGAGTTTCTCTCCCTCTCTTTCTCCTTCCCTTCCCCTCTTTCTAAAAATAAAAAAATAATAAAAAAATAAAGAATTTGCAGACTATGCAGGGTCAAAACTGTAGGGCAGAGGAACTCCCGGGCAGAAAGGACAGAAAGGACCGCATGAGCAAAGGTGTATAGGTTGGTGAATGTGTAAAAGGTGTATAGGTTGGGGAACGCTTGAGGGAAACTAGGCAGGAAAGGTAAGTCAGGGACAGATGTTTTCCGAACCATTTCAGGTTGAGGCACACACAGAGTAATGATCATATTTTATAGATATACCAGGGTACATGGACAAGGCCACTTACGGCGGGTTCACGGTCTCAGTCTGTTTGGGCTGCTATAAAAAACAACTATGGTCTCGGTGACTTATTAACAACAGAAATTTATTTCTCACAGTTCTGGAGGCAGGGAAGCCCAAGATCATGGCTCTGATCAGTGTCTGGTGAGGGCCCAGGTCCTCAAAAACAGCTGGCTTCTCGCTGTCACCTCACATGGCTGGTCAGGCCAGGCATCTCTCTGGGGTCTCTTTTATTAGGGCACTAATCCCATTCGTGAGGGCTTTATCTTCATGACCTAATCACTTCTTAAAGACCCCACCTCCAAACACCATGACACTGGGCAATAGTGTTCACATGTGAATTTGAGGGGACACAAACATTCAGTCCATAGAACCATCCCAGGATACCTGGCATTTCCACTGGGGGGCTTTGACATAACAAGTTTGAGCTTTATTCTGTGGGTCATAGTAAGCCAGCGAAGATTTTATACTGGACTGGGAACATTACGAAAGCATCGAGGCTGTGCTTTTAATACAAATCTAGGCATTGTCACAGTGACTTCCTAAAGACAAAGCCTTGACTTAAGGAAATTTTCCCCAGGCAATACTAATAAAATACTTAATAAGGTATCATAATTAGCTACATAGGCGGTGTCTTTCCTGCTGTTCTCCGCTCTTCAATAAGAGAGATTGTGAGATATATATATACACACACACACACACTCCAGCGTCTAGTTCAGGGCTTAGCATACAGGAGGTGTACAGGAACAGCCTTTGAATCACTCATTAAATTCCACTCAGCAGGCAGCCATCTATTCCAGGGGCAAGGGGCAAATGATGATGCAAATGCATGTACATTAGAAAAAGAACTAATTCAAAATCGGAGGCCCCCGAGTACACCCGTACAGGCCGCACAGTGGAGGCCCTGCGCAGACACAGCTGGTTTCCAGCGGTAGTTCCCTCGGCCTCTGCTTCTCTTCTGCACCCGGAGCAATAAAACCCGCGCAGCAGGAGCGTTGTGAAACAGCACCTGAGAAGCACACGGCAGAGGCCCGGCGTGCGCTGGAATCTAAGCTGGCACTCAGAAACATCCCTCGGCCCCCATTCCCTTGACCATAGTTGATTTCCAAATGCTTCAGATCCAACACTGAGGATCACATTAATGGTTCTAATTTGTATGATTTCTATTGCCTTTCTAAAGATGCGTTCTATTGGATGTCGGGGTGGCCGGAGAGCTGGCATGTATAAGCCTGAAGCTCCTGCCATTTGTTGTCTGTAATTAGCCTTCGACACAATCAACAGGTGGGAATCATCGTATCTATACTTATTGAGAATTTACTACGTTTTAGGTCCAACGCAAAGCATTTTCTATGTTATCTTATTTAATCTATTTAATCTTCACAGTAAGCAAAATCTGGCTCTCGGCCTATTTTTTTATAGCCCTCAAGCTAAAAATAGTATATATAAATATGTATATCTATATATACAACAAAGACTCTCTGTTGTCAAGCCTAAAATATTTACTATCTGGTCTTTTACAGAAAAAGTTTGCCCATCCCTGGCCTATCAGATGAATACTATCGCTATCCCCATTTTATAGATGACTCAACTGAGTTTTTAAAAGATGAAGTATCATAATTACCTAAGGCCTCACAGATAGTAGCAAGTGGCAAGCTTTGGTCTGAGGCCTAATTTCATACCCGTGGTCTTAAAACCAGCTTCATTGCTTTATGTTATATTTAAAATGCTCTTCCCCTTTACCATAAACACAAACTGGACCCATCACACCTCGTTCCTAAAGGGTCTGTGACATGTCTTCTCTGTTGCCTACATCCCTGGACCTGCTCCATCTCACCTCCCCTATATCAGGTTCCTCTCTCACACTCCCCACGGAGTTTTCAAAGCAGCAGAGGGTCATGGGCTGTGAGGAGAGTTACAATCCGCAGGAGAGCCTGCTGTGAAGGAAATACAGTTCTTTGTCTTCAGGGAGTCTGGTTTCCAGCTGTGGGGGAAGGGAGAGAATTAGAGCTTTCCTTCCAAAGAGAGGCATGGCCAGAGGTTTGCACATAAGCACGAATCTGAGCAGCTTCGTTGTCACTCTGTCTGGGCTTTGGGGGGAAGGCCACCTGAAAACCATGCTGCTTCGAGCTCTAGCAGCTCACCAGCTGAGAAGAGCAGCTGCTCCTGGCTCATCTGTTCCATATTCAGCAGGGGATTAGTTTAAGGTTCTGACCCCCAAAGAATGGTGCCTACAGTGAGCGCCCTGTTATGCTGTCCAGCTGGGGAGTGAGGTGTCCTGCTTTGTCAAAAACGCTGGTTCATAGAGAGTTAGTTGCCTCGTAGACCCTCAGTGGGTAACCGGTACTCAAATACTTAGAACGCATAAAATGCACTTTGTGCTAAAACTCTCCAGAGCATAATTCCATCCTTCTTAGTTGTCTCAACAGGCCTGGTGCCTCGGGGACATTGTCACAGAAGTAAGAGTGTGCAGGAAATGAAATCCACATGTATTGAGCTCTATGGGGCTAACAGTAAGCTGGATGCCTTAAATCAATATGCCATTCAATGCTGACAATGGTCCAATGTTCGTTATCTCCATGTTAAAGAAGTAAAAATTGAGGCTTGAGAGGGGTTCATGCATTCACTAGATATTTATTGAGTGCCTCCTGTTGATCTCAGCACTAGTAACACCTGTCCCTGCCCTCATGGAGTTTCCATTCTTATAGGGGATCGTCAATTAAACAACTACAAGCCATCAATCAATTAGAGTAGGGATGGGAGCCACAAAGGTAAGCGAGGATGCCAAGAGAACATATTACACAGGGAGCTGACTCAGTCTGAGGATCCAAGATTTCCATGAGGAGGCAAAATTGAAACTGAGCCCCAAGGGGTTGCCTAGGAGAAGAGTGTGTGAGCACTCCCAGAACCTTGGAGCCCCCAGAGCGGGAAGAATCATGGTCTGTCACAGAAGTGCAAACACCCAGGGGTGTCTAAAGCAGAGAGTGAGGGGTGGGGACTGACACAAGGGGAAGCTGGTAAGATTAGCACTGCCTAGAGCCTCCCAGACCAGCAAGGATGTTAGACTTTGTTCCAGAAAATTACAGAAGGATGCAAACCAAGGACAGGCACTGTGTGTAGTCCCACAGAAGGTCAAGCTCAGAAGTTACAAGCAAGAGTTCTAGCGCAGGTTCAACTCTAAGTCCATGCTTTTTCCACCATACCCAGTACTTTTTTTTTTTAATTTAAGCCTACAAGTATGATCAAATAATTACATTTTCCAGCTGGCAGAAAGGAAATCTGATGTAGAAGGGAAGCCCTGGATTAGGAATCAGAAAGCTTGGGTTCTGGTTTTGCCTCTGCCCATTCCTAGTCATGCAGCTTGGCCAGGCCTCAGTCTCCTCACCTCTAACAGGGAGAGACAGACTATGTGCTCAGTGGGTTACCAGCTCCAAAACACTTTGAGCCATGCAGAACCCATGGTAAACGATCGGTAATCCTTAGCTGTGGGCTTCGTCAGCTTCTTTGAGCTCTAATATTTTACAACTTTTGTATAAATTCTGTGATTAGGAATGCACTTTCTCAGAGTCCTTCCTACCGAGGCACAATAGTCAATCTTGGTTATTTCTAGAGAAAGTTCATAAAATTATTCTTTTGACATAATCCTGGAATTCTCCAATAACACTCAGGAACTCTTGTCTTCCTGGGTTTTACAGCTCCCTTAAATGTTCGTATAATTGATTCGCCCCTCTTACAGGATTTACCCACATAAGCCACAGGCAGAAATTTAATTACAGTGCTGAAGGGACTTACTGTTGTAATACTGGCAGCGCTTTCATAGGTTAAGTGATAATTAAAGTTTAAATTCCACTGGGGTCAAGCAACTTTTAAATGGGTCCTCTCCCTCTCCCACCCCATATTGCAACAAAGGTAATTTGGCTTTTGAAATACAGGATGATGCTAAACGAGAAATGATTTTGTGCACTCTGTCTAAAGTTGTACCTGCTTTTATTTGGTTCCTTGATCTAGTGATAATAAATATTCACATGCAAATTGTGCAAGTTGTGGGAGTGGGGGCGGGTAGAAGTAGTGTTCTTCATTATTATGGACAATATTGATTCCTAGGCCCCTTCCCTTACAACTACCCCTACCCCGTCACTCGACAAGATCTTGGTTTTCTCTCTCTCTCTCTCTCTCTCTCTCTCTCTCTCTCTCTCTCTCTTTGCCCAGCTGGTGTGTACTTTCTCTGGGAATGCAAACTAATTTTAATACTAGCTTAAGGAAGGCATAATTAGAAACGCAAATCTGCCACAGGAAAACAATACAATTCATTCAAAAGCCAAGATTCGATGACTTTTGGATTATCTGTTGTCAGGCTCTTTTTTCCATCCCCATTGCTCTCCATTCCAGTAATTGAATACTGTCTGTATATTTAAGTATGCAGCTGTAATTGGCCTGCTAATACGCTCTTCCAGGCAAGCTCTGTTGTTTTGCAAGAACAAGAAATAGGATAGCTCATCTCCCTTTTGCAAGCTTAGTAGAGGAGGAGAATGAGGTTCTTTTTGGATTTCTCCTGTGAGAGATACAAGAAGATAATTCACCCTACCCTGAAGCTGAGTCATACACCAAGGGTATTTTTTATACTGGGTATTATTTCTTACCTTCCTTTGTAATCTTTTCTTGAACTTTGTCTTCATGCTTAACCATCTGCCCCTCTCTTTCAACAGATTCATTTTGTCTTGAGACTGGGCTGGGTTGCTTTCCCCACTGTCAACAATGCAAAGTTAAAACAAAGAATAACCAACCACTCGTGAATTGTCAAATTTTTGATTGGAAGTCTTCATGATCTACATAAAAGTAATCATGTCAAGTTCTCTTTTATAAAACTGTGTGTATTTGTGTGTGTGTAAATGTGTCTGTTAGCAAAACTTAAAGCCAAAAAATGAGTTTTATATCACAGTCAGAGAGTTATGCCATGACTGGGCGTTATTTCAGGCAAAGGACCTTCAGCTCCCTCCTCATATAACAGTCTCATGGTAAGAAGGTTAACAAAATCCTGCTGGTTTAGCTCCTAACTGTCTCTCTGGCCTGATCCCACACTACTTTCACTGCTTCACTGCATTCCCTGTGTCGGGCCCCATTAGCAGAATCGGTGCCTTGAAATTCATGCTCCTTGCCTCTGCCCGCCTTGGATGTTTTCACTCTTCGGGGCACTTTTTTCTATCCCATCGCTAGACTACTTACTCCTTATCCTTCAGGTCTCAAGTTCATTGTCTATAGCACTTCCAAATAAACTGATCCCTAAGACTCTCAGTGGCTAATATATTTGTATTATAAAATATCCAATTTGCTGACTCTCTATGCCATTTTATACAGGACTCTAATAATTTTACATTCTGAATATCTTATGGACAAAGTCTACCTTACTTTTAACCTGCCTAGCACTAGGGTGAATACATAAAAACTACCCAACAAATACCATTAATTAATCATCTATTGACATGCCCTTGAAGCCAATTCCACACGAGTCTTCCAGAAACACGGAGAAATGTTCAGGACAGTATCAACTGTCTGAGGACAAGGGCCTTGTCTACCGTGTTTGCCACTTTCCCAAGTCCTTACATGACGCCTGACACACCACGGGCACTCAATAAATACTTACATATCGAGTAAATGGATGAACGAGTGATGATGCAAAGGCGATAGTGAACACACGTTCTAGCCTAAGGGAACTTTTAGGCAATAGAAGGAGACTTGTGTTTATATTCCCATCTCGCCTCCCCAGCTCTTTTCATCGGACATTATTTACATTCCGTTCTTCATTTCTGTGGAGAGATCTCTTGAAATGGAGTATTTTTTTCTTAAGGAGACCCTGTAAGAAAAAAAGAACAATCCCAGCAGAAACACGTAAGCAGGAACCGGCTTCTGACAGTTTTAGTGAACAACAAAAATGGTGATTGAAATGACTGGTGTACTCCACAAAGCGTCACAGAAGGAAGGTGAAAGCCAATCTTTTTAGCTTACGGCCTTCTTTTCAACACATCTAGTCAATGACAACCGTGAAGAGCAAAGGCAATTCAACGTAAGTCAGCAAGGACGAGTTCTGTGTTGGGTATCTGAGATAAAAGATAAAAAGGTGAATTAAGATTAGAGTGGAGTGTGAGATAATGTAAACAAGTACCATGCAATGTGGCCATTGCTACGCTAGGGGAATAGGCAGACTGTTCAGGGAGTAATGAAGATGAAGCAATTCATTCTGTCTCAGGCAGAAAAAAAGACTTCACAGAGAAATTGATTGTTGAGCTAGTCCTTCAAAATGGTAGGATTTTGCAGGTAGAAGAAGTGAGATGAACGCTCTCACTTCTCCTACCTGCAAAAGGCATCCAGCGTGCATCACGTTCCAGGTGATTAAGACAGCTTGACTAAGACAGAGGTTCCCGACACTTTTAACACCAGAAAGCTTCATTCACCCCTATAGGAGAGTAGCTGTGGCTTTAGCATCCACCAGCTGACGAAGCACGGCACAGCAAAATCTACTATGTGTTTAGTAAAGCTCTTGAACAAGTGTGTGTTTTATTCATCTCTGCAACATCTGCACAGAAGCTGAAAATACTAGCACATCATGTCGAACTTAAAGCTCACACTTCCCTTCCCTTCCTTTAAACGTCCCATTGAAGCTAAGACGGAAGAGTGTTGTCTAAGAAAAATGTGTGATCTTCCTAAAAATGCCTCTGGTGAGGCTATCAGAGCTTGAAAGAGAAGATTAGGGATTTAGGCAGTTTTCTGAGCCTCATGCAGACTTGCAATGGTGTGTTCAAGGACAGGTATAGGGGCGGGGGGCGGGGAGGAGAGGGACAAATTGGGAAGGACTGGTACCTCTGCCCAGGAGTGAACTACTGCCTCTCCAAGTTCTCTGTCACTGAAGTAAAAGCCATCATTCTCCCCAAGTATAAGGGTCCCCAAGCTGCCTTCTGGAAGAAATTCTACTTCTACAAAGAGCCCACCAGCAGCCCTGTAACCCAGAGATCCCTACAGATGCAGAAAAAACCATATCCAACAACCTAAGCCTTATTTGCAGATATCAATGGAATTATCAACGGATAGAGGAAGAAAACTAACTGACCCCAAAGGAAACAAGGATAATCCAGAGAACAGAAAAGAACTTTTTAAATTAGAATCCTCAGAAAGTCAAGATTTTGCATTAATTAAATAAGGACAAGGTACTATAGAAAAAAAAGGGATAATCAGCCCCAAAGAAGAAATAGTTCTTAGAAATTAAAAATGACAATAAATTCAATAAATAGGAGTACAACAGATAATCAAATTAGATACTTAAGAAATGAAGTCAAGGAAAGCCCCCAAAATTTATATTAAAAAATGAAACATATGCAAAACATGATAGAAAAAAATAGATGAGGAGGAAGGGGAGTATGAGTGGGTAGCGGTGTAGTGTTCATTTCCTGATCTTTCATAACGAAGGGTCAATAATTCTCTCCAGCTGGTAATAACAAGAAATAGGGGTTTAAGTCTCTCACTTAAGGTCATGTGGTTACCAGTAGAACTAAAAACACAACCATTCACAGTGTATGCCCCTAGGACATAAAACTGGGTTGAGGAAACTGTCTGTGGGATGAGACAGTTCCTTTTACGGACCCTGTTTTCTTTGGAAGAAGAAATTTCCTACATAAGGGTACATTTCTTCTGATACTTCTCATAAATTTATCCTTAAAATGTATGACCCATTGGCAGAATTGAGATCCCATTCCCACCTCCTCCAAATCTATTATCTACCAACATGGGGGTCCTTTGTACCAAGAAGAAAACCCCAGAGAGAAAAGCACTTCCCGTTTATTTATTCAGTCAGTCATTGAGCAAGCATGATATGAATGCCCTCTGTGGTCAGAGACTGTTCCAGATAAAGCAGGTAATAAGCAACAGAACTCTGCCTTCACAGAGCTTACGTTCTTCCCTTGGCACAGTAACGTCAGGGTTATTACTTTACATTTAATAGGCCCGATGTTATTTTAACAAAGGAATGTGTTTCTTGGGTGAGAGCAGACCATAGTATCTTTGTAAGAAAAAATTAAATTAAGCATTTCACAATAATAATGTGCATTTACTGTTAGGTAAGTTCAGATGAAACCCACTGTCCTCCCAACTCCATTCCAAGAAGAGATTTTCCCAAGTGAGTGTAGGGTGGACCACCAAATGTGAGATTTAAAGAAGGGAGCTTCTGGAAACGCACAAGGTAAGGAAGATGAAATCACAAGGGACTAGAAAGTTACTCACCTTTGTATGGTGTGTGAGAACAAATTAGCAAAAAAGTCTCCACTCCCAGTCCTCTGGCTCTGTCCTATTTGGGGATGCTTAATTGAACTTTGAATGTAAGAAACACTTGCCCCTCCCGCAGATTTCACTGAAGCTTTGTTCTGGGAAAGAATGACATGGGATAATCAAAAGCAAGCACTCTCCCTGACCAGAGGCCGCTTGGTAGGTCAACAGAAAGAAAGAACAATACCTCAAGCTTGAAAGCATGTCAGTGGCAGGACAACTCCCTGCTCTTTCCCTCAGTGGGTCTCCTGGGACTGACCTGCCCCTCAACATGACCACACAAGGAAGGGTACCTAATACATGAGCTAACAGTTATACTTGCTGCCAGAAGGTGGGGGTCAGAGTAGAGTAAGTGATCATAAAAGAAATAGATTAGAACTAGACAAAATTAAGAAATTCCATTTTCTCTGCAAATCCAAGGAGAAGTGTGAGTTAAATTTTGAGATCCTACAACATATGTTTAAGTCACATTACTTATTCAAGCTACAGATTTCTTGGTGTACATATGGTTTTTCTGATCTTTTGAAATAATTCCATAGGACCCCTGAGTACACAAGTTGGAAACATCAGGGCTAGTGTGAAGGGTGCTTGTTTGGAGAAAGTGAGAAATGAGGCCTGAGAGGCAGATTTGGAACAGTACCTCTTTCTTGTGCCATACCAAGAATTCAGGGCAGAGCCAAAAAGTATACAAAAGAATGAAATGTACACAGGAGAAAGGAGAGAAAGAAAAGAAGGTTTTTAAAGGAAGGGAGTGATATAATCAGATCTGGGTTTTGGAAAGATGGTTCTGGCAGTATCTGACTAGTGAATTTGGAGAGAAAGAGACTGGTAGACAGGGAGCTCAGTTAGGAAGCTGCTGGGATTATCCAGACAAGAGAGGCTCTGAATTAGAACTCTCATTCACCGCTTCACATCTCTCCCACCTTACCCTTTACTACGACCATTGCTGTGGTCACCATTTCTGTACAGACTTCAAATAGCTCTGCACAGGTGCAAACAGACAGCATATTCCCCCGGCCACAGGCCATGTAGTCCATGCTCCTCAGTCTTTCTGATGTTGCTGCATGGAATGCCCAAGAACCCACTCTGCAGTCTCGCATGCACCACCCAGAAGTAGGAGGGTGTTGATACCCACGGGGTCCTCCTTGAATGACGGTGCATGGATCTGCCTGCATGCTCAGGTCTGAGATGTATTTCGTAAGGCTCCTCAAACCATCCTGCAGGATCAAGGGTGCATGGCAGTGGCCAACTTAGAAACACAACCTTGATCTGGCCCCTGCTCCTTCCCTCTTCACTCCTGCACTGCTCTCTCCGCTCCCTGAATCGTCAGACACCTGGTCCCTGGGGAAGTACAGAGCGGGGTGTCCGTTAGTGAGTCGTGTTGCAATGAAACTTTATTTCACATCATGAAGTCACCGTGACAAAAAATGGGAGTGTAGAAACCTAATCTTTCAAGAAATATTTATTGAGCAATACTTCCTTACAAAGCCCAATCAGACTCACCGGAGTGAAATTCTGCGCACTTTGGTTTATGTGGAGAACCGTTTCCTTACAACTCATGACGTAAAGCTTGAAGGCAAATGAAAGTAGAGGCCAGCGTCCTCCATGTGTGAATCTCTGTGCCTTTACGAATGGCAACAAAACTTCACCACACCTCCATCCCAGCCCCCTCTCCCCCTGCCGCACACTGACCCCTTACTCTCTCGTGTCCAGGTTACAGAAATCAAGTTCCCCTCTTATAATCTACAGAGTACATACCCAAAGAAATTGCTATGTTAAGAGTCATGCATTTTTTTTTAATGCTGTCTTTGTGGCAAGCTCCTCATTGATGTCAGCAGGAGCTGACCTCTTGTCGAGCTGTCCTACTCGACAATCCCACTGTCAGTTCACCTTTGACCAGATAGAGCTCTATAAGCAGAGAGGGAAAGAGAGCATTTATCACTTAAAAATGCCATGTTCTGTGTTCAAGGTCAGTTTCCCAAAGACCTGCCTGGGGAGTGGAGGTGGGGGTGGGGGCGTTGAGGCAATCTGCCAAGGTAGCTGGGGAGAAAGCAGCCAGATGAGATCATTTTTTCACGAGCGAACAGTGGCAAAAAGATTTGTTTATGCCTTGTCATGACTAGACAGTCCAAATACCATCTAGCCTGCATCAGCAGTTGGGCCTGGATTTTGTCACTGTCAGTCTCTCTGGTATTCAGAAGAGATGCTGGCTCAGGAGGGCCAGCGGAGTTGGATTTCTAAATGCATCTGAAATCCCATAAGCCCTTTGTTGGAGCCATTGCAAAATCATAGCGGGTATAAGCCTTTTTTCCCTTCAGTGGATGCATCACAGTCACTAGGACAAGCACCACTGATGCTTTCTCCAGAGAAATGTTGGCACCGCTTTTCCAAAGGTTAAGCATCCTGAGGCCTGACTGGTTGCATTGCATTTCATCTGAGAGCCTGAGTGAGTGCAGGCTGAGCTCAGCGCCCACTGGGGACTGGGAGGCCATTGATTGCTGGCTGTTCTTTCTCCAGGGGTGGGGAGTAGCATGTGGTGTTCTGCCTGTGACACAAATGGTTCATTTCCACCAGCTTTTCTGTAGTTTCAGCAACCCTGGGATTAGGAGGGACAGGTTCTTTACAATTCCTTGCAGTCTTTCTCGAAGTTGCCTTCCAAGTCTCTGCTTTTGTTTTGCTGATTCTCTTTCAGCGCTTGGTTTTGCCAGGGAGGTAAACACTGGGCTTGGGACTGAGAGGGATTTAGCTGCTTTTACTCTGCTGCCTTTACCCAGGGTCTCTGGAACCCCAACCATCGTTTCAAATCTTGAGATAAAACAAGCATTTCGTCACTATACACATGGGAAAACACTTCACAGGCACACGCACTTTTCTGTGGAATATTTATTATATTGAGATTGTGGAAATATATTTGGTCCACATGGAATAATAATCAGCTGGAACAAAGGCAAATTATTTGATAGATTTGTGTTTGGTGATGCCGGTGGTGGTGGTGCACGTGCATGAGGGCGTGTGTGAGGGAGAGCGAGAGAAACTAATACTACGAATAGCTGCCAATCATCCAGAACGTTCCATGCACTGGGTACACTACTTGGTACTTTACATGCATTCTTCCATTTAATTCTCTACAAACCTTACAGATGCAGGGGTTATTGCTCTCCCCATTTTACAGTTGAGAAAACAGAGGACTGATTTGCTCTAGACATGATCCCAAATCACAGCCAGATTTTTCTGACACAAAAGCTATAGGTCATAACGCCTGTCACTAGCACACTCTCAACTCATGTTCTCAGAATTCTCTTTTATAAGAAGATAATTGTATCATTGTTTTTCCATGATAAACCCTGAGAGCCAGAATAATGATAATAGCTATAATTAATGGTACTTCATGTATCAGACAAGACTTGGAGCTTTACATCAGTATTTCATTTAATGCTTACACAACTTTGCATGTACGTAATATTACATATTATTCCCACTTTACCAATGAGAGAACAGAAGGGAAGACTTTTTAAGTAAGCAACTTGCTCAGGGTCACACAACCAGTAAATGGTACATTGGAATTCAACTCTAAACTGGCTGATTCCAAAGTCCTAATGCTTCCCAGAGCCTGTTTCTTTTTTTCTTGTTGTTTTCTTAGGAAAAGAGCCCAAGAAGAGAGTCATTGATGGTTTTCCAATGTATCAATGTATGAGTGCCCATATGTGTGTGTGTGTGCATATACTCATATATATGTGTATATACATCTATATACATTTCTAATAAATGTATATGTACATTTCTAATGCATATATACAAATACAGATTCATGCATTCAAGACACAGTATGAGTAAATTTGGAGAAATAAATGCTTTAGCAAATGAGAAACAAGCATTTATTGAATTTCTACTATATTCCAAGCATGAGGATGGGCTCTAAGAATACCAACATCTGAAGGAAACAAACAGTATTACAGAGAGACAGAAAGAGACCCAGACAAATACTTTCAATAAAATATAATGAGTATGGTGAGGAGCTATGAATATACTTCCAGAGGTGGGCCATTTAATGCAACCCAGGCTCTGAGAAGCCCTGGTACCGTACACTCACTGTTTTCAGATGCTTGAGATTGCACAGTTACAACTTTAGAGAGTAACTGTGTTGTTATCAGTTCATGAAGCTGCGAAATAAAGAGCAACAATAGCAGAAACAAAACAAAACAACCCCTGAACTGTAACTGCCTATTCAGAAAGTTTCCCTGGCTCCCCACTGCCTAGCGAAGAATGGAGCCAGTCAGCCAGGCCATCTCATTCTGTGTCCCCAGCCCTGCCTGCTCCACTAAGATGCCTTCTAAGGACACCCAACCCAGAGTTTGCTGAGTAGGCAGCAACCTTGTGACACCTCCCTCCCAGTCCTAGGTGACCTGACTAGGGTGGATACATTGCCTGAATTCATCCAGGAAGTCTCTCTCTCTCTCTCAAAACCTGGTACCGTGAGACCTAGAGGTCCTTGCTCATCACCAGATTTGAGAGATGAGTGGTTCTCTTGGGCTGGGCCACCAGAACAATAAGTAAATAGGGAAACCAGTGAGAGATGCAAACTTCCTAATTTCCTACAATACATTTCGGTGGGACCCAGCTGTACTTTCTTTCTTGAATTCTGTGCAATTTCTCTATTGTACTTTAGTAAACTATTTTATGTGTTTTTAGCCGGAGTGGGTTTCTGTGTCTTCCTATCGACAGATCTTGACAAGAATACCTTCAAATCCTTCTCAAATTGAATCATAAACTTATCTTTTTAATCCACTATTTCACCTCAGGAATCAGACCCAGCCAGAACTACTTATTATTCCACAAATACATTTAGACTTTTGTGGCCTTTATATTTGGGTTGAAAGATTCTCTCCACTTGGAACACCACTCACCTCTATGTCCAAGCGTCTACACCACAGCCAGCCTTGAGCCCCAGCTGGAAACTTCCTCCATGTGGTTCCCTAGAGCCCCCTTGGTTACAAGTAGTCTCTCACTCTTTCACAGGGTCTTGCATGTGCGTTCCCTGGCTCTGGTGCTTTCTTCTTTATGGTAGAGCTATTGGTATTACCCAGCTTATCTTTCCCTGTAGATTGTAAGCTCCTGGAAACGGACTTTTCTTTATAAATTGCATCAGAGTGTAGCATATAGGAGATACTGAAATGCTATTTATAGATTCAATAAATAAATGAATAAATAAATGAGCAAATTTAAATTACCAGGAAGCATAACTAACTGAAAAGTATCAACACTTCAATGTTAGAGGGAAAGAAGACAAATAGAGAACTTAGATAATATCAAACATATAGTCAAAATACAAACTACAGTACGTCAGAGAGCAATTCAAATTCAGTTTAATCTTGATCTTAATCTCTAAGGTTTCTTCCACTAAAAAAAAAATCCATGCCTATGGGATGCTGTACTTTATACCTCTGCAGTAATCCACTGCAGATGAGACCTGAGGAGACCTGAGATCAAGGAGACCTGAGGTCAGGAATCAAGCCTTGAGATGCTGTGTTTTCAGTGACTAAAAGAGAGTCTTGTTAAGAAATATTGGAACTCAACAAAGAATTAAATTTTACTTGACTAAAATAAAAATGTCAATCCTATTATCCATTTACTATAGTACTTATCGCTTATGTAATTATCTCTCTTATCTATTTGTTTATTGTCTCTCCCACTGGACTATGAGCACCGTGGGGGAGTGATCTTTACTTCATCCAATGATGTATCTCACGTGCCTGTAAGAAGTGCTTGGCGTAGAGGTGGCACACAGCATGTACTTGCTGAAAGGTTGACTGAATGAGGAACTAATGGGAAATATTAAAACAAATATGGTGTAGCCTCCAGTTATCTTGAGCACAGAAGACACCTCTGGTGCTCTGCCCAGATCCCCTTTACCAACCTGTGTCCCCAACCCCCAGCTGTTGTAAGTGGCTGCAAACAGCTGGGAGCTGCCTGCTTCTTCTGAGAATCTACCTTAGCGGATGGGAACATCTCTCCCAGAAAGGTCTGAAAGTTTGCACACTAACTCTAGACAGGGCCTGTAGCCAATAACTGACTGATAAAGCAATCCAAAAAGTATCCCCCCTCGCCTCAGTATGGAGAAGTTCTGTGGTGTCATTCTTCATCTAGAGTTCCCCCTGAGATCAAGCCAAAGCCAGCCTTCAGCTGTATCCACATCTTATCTGGCTCTTCCTCATTCCACTGCTCTCGCTTCCTTACAGGCTTTACCTGAGAGCACTCCCTCAATAAATCGCTGCCTAAAAATCCTTGTCTCAGACTCTGCATCTCGAGAACCAATGGGATTATTTATTATGGGTCATGTACTATTTCTGAGACTTTATATCCATTTTTCAAATTTAATTTAATAGTATCTTCACAGCTATTTTTCAGGACAGTGATTACCATGTGTCAATTATTCAACCTGATATATAAATGTATAAGACATTCTATGTGGTCAAGGTGGGATATGAACCCTGATCGACCTACCTCTAGAATCTCTGTTCCTCATATTATATAACACATTCGTGTAGGAGTTCATTTATATATTTCCAAAACATTTTTAATGACAAAAAAGAGAAATAAATGAGTTTTTGTGGCTGATCCTCAGCTGACCAGAATAAGAAATTAATCATAACTGGCCAAATACCTAAAATTCAAGGCAATCAAGTAGTCTGTCTTTTCTCAAACTGGCTCTCCCATCACATTTTGATGAAAGTCTGACTTAGGAGTTGACATGGTAAGGAGTCTTTTAGTATTTCTCAATGCAGTAGATCTTTAAGTAAATTCTCAGCACCCTGGGAAAGCAGATATCTGTTGACCTATTACTCTGTTGATTGACAAGTCATCCAGATGCTGAGTGATATCCCGCAAGGACACGTAACACATCTTCATCAGGACCAAGCACTTAAATCCCTTACCCATGACTCAAACTTTTACATTTTTATCTCTCACAAAAACCACCAGTTCTGCTTTCACCATGACTAAGAGAGATGAGTCTCTGATAGAAACCTGTTTTGACTCTTGTCTGATTCTACCAGTCAAGAACGGAGCAAAGAGTTGTGTAAGGGATCAGTGTTCCAGGGCAGAGTTTGCAGTCTCAAAGACCAGCTTTAAATGGACTTTGGGCTGGATATGTACATATAAAATTTAAATCTTTAAAGTATTTAAAATGAAAAGAAATAGACAACTTGGACATTTCTTCTCTACCTGGAATACTGGAACTGCTCTGCTTCCAGAACTCATCTTTTTTTCAAGGTGCATTGTGTTTTTATACAGAAGATTTAGAGCTTCTAAACACTGAAAATTTTCTGTGCTGATCTGAGAAAGAAGGGGGAAAGAGCAGGTAAAGGTGTTACAGGCAAACGTGGGCTGGAATAATAAAACATAAATGTAATGCCCACAGAATGGGACATTAGACTGAATCAGTGGCTCATAGATGCATCTGGTTCTTTCACTGGAATTAATAAAAAGAAATGAGTTAGGTTATGGATTTCTGTATTCTTTTTATTACTGGTTATTTTTTGTTTCTATCAGAACAATTCTCTAAATTTTCAGAACCCATCTAGATTTGATTTGCATTGGGCAAAAAATAGACTTTGGTATCAAAGAAGAAAACACGAAAAGGAGACTTCAAATAAGTGTAAAAAAATAAGTGTAAGTACACTTATTTGATTGCTGGGAAACAGGAAAACTGCAATGTAATCCCCCAGAATATAAAAAACAAAATTTGTAAGTGCATTCTCTTGTGGGTATGGCTTTTTCCCTTATTTTGAATGACTCCTTTCTCCAAAGCTGAATCTCCCAAAACTAAGATTCTGAAAAGCATGTTCATTGCAATAACGAACACTTGGATATCACCGTTTCAAATAATGATGACAATGGGAACCTCAAAGGTGGTGCTGCAGAGCGGAAAGGCCTGTGTCCTCCGTGTCGGGGCCTGGAATTCCAGCCCAGCACAGATCGGTTTTGTGATACTAGGCATTTTACTCATTCTTCTTTGGTTCCCACTTCCTCAATTGCTTAGTAAGAGGATTGAACTAGACAGTCCTTAGGGTTTCTTCCGGCTCTATTTTCATATAAAGATATGAATGTAGTTTAAGTTCTTTGAAAAAAGATCTCAGAACTCTTATAATGATGTTTTCCAAATTAAGTGAATTTTATTTCTCAGAGCATTTCTTCTTAAGCTGTCGTGGTAAAAGGAAAACACATGTCACCTAAAGACATGTCACACTGAGACCTGCTCATAAGAAATATATCAGTGTTGTTATTGAAAGCATGCTGCAGCCAGATACGTGAACAGGGAAAATATGATGGACAAGGTGAAAGGAAATTACAGGAGAACGAAGATCCGGGCAGTGACTCTGGAGAAGCACTCAAGGCTAACAAGGTCAGACAGACAACATAAATCTAGGTAAGTCAGAAGTCAAATGCGAACAAGTCAGCCAACGCAGAAAGGATAGAGTAAGTGCTATGGGTCAGAGCAGACAGAGTCTGAGATCAGAAAAATGGAAATTAATAGTACTGGAAAGTAGACAACATCAAGGAGAGGTAGATTTTAGGCCATAGCTTATTTCCTGCCTATGCTGTTTATAGTCATAGGTAGCTGTGCCCGTGGGTGCTCATTGCAGAAGTAATACGGATGAAATAAGATACTACCTCAAGTACGATACTGAAAACAAGTTTTGGAGGATTGCTTTCCATCAAAGAGCATCAGAACATTCAGATAATTTAGAGATACTGGAGGCAGGAGAGGAGGGGAGATAAGAAAGCAGAAAGCAATATGTCTTTCTCAGACGTGTATGCTGCTCTGACCCTGTCTGGAAAAAAAACAAGCCACTCCCTGCTTCCCGTTCGTCCTCATACCAAGCTGAACCAGTAGAGCTACACCAGGGAACGTGATCTGGGTGATGAAGGCAGGGCCACAACCCCGACCTTGCAGGAGACTGCACACAACAATGTAGCCTTCACCTCTGTCACAGCAACCCCTCTGGGGCTGTCCCCCAAAGAAGAAGGCAGAAGGCCAGTCTGTGTAAGCACTCTCTTATCCATCTCATCTGGCTCTGTGGGAAAGTGCTCTGACCCATTCCTCATTCAAAAAAAAATTAAGGGAACAGTTGTTATGGAAATGCATGGCAATGTAGAAGGTGCTGTGGACACAATAAAAGTTCCTTTTCTAAAAAAGAATTCTTTTTCTGTACCAATTGACCAGCTGGAGAGGGATATTCTGATTTATATTTTAAATAAATCTTCTAGTTGCCTTAGAAAGAGTGTACTTCAGGGGGTGAAGATGGAAGTGACCTAGAACTCTAATATTCACATGTATCTGCCTTCCTCACCTCCCACGCACACGAGAGAATTATACCTCCTTGTCCCCTTCGCAGCTGGGTAGTGCGATGTGACTAGTTCTGGCCAGTGGACTGGGGGCAGAAGTGGTGAGTATCACTCCCAGACTGGAGCACTTGATTGCTGGGTATGACCTCCCTGTGCTCCGATTCCCTGCCAGGAGGTCTGGGAACACTCCGGGTGGAGGACCCTTTTTAAGGAAGGCTGTGAGTGAGAAGGAGGTGGAGCAGATCTCCTGGCTGATATACCTGATATACGACGAATATATAGCCCATGTGAGAAATAGACATCTGGTGTTCAAACCACAGAGATTCAGGTTATTTGTTGCCATAAAGTCACCTCGTATATCAAAACAAATAAAGATACTTACTAACAAGAAATGGTGAAAAGTAAACGAATTTAGGATATAGTTCACGGGTGTGACAGGTGAGACTTTCTGACAGATTGGAGATAGATCGCACAGCTAAGAAGAATGACGGATGACCACAGCACTACAGGGGGGCCACAGCTGGCACCACTGACCCATTGTAATTCTTGTTCCCACTGGGCTCAGCGCGGTCTCACCATCCTCATGGACGCAATGCTATAGAAATGTCCTCAAGAAAGAAGAGATGAGCTGCCATGCCTGGCTGGGATTGTACGGTCTCTTGCATCTTCTACTTACAACAGTCTTTTTAATTCTGTGAAGGGCATAGAGACAGATGGTTAGAATTTTTTTATCATTGGTTTGAAACGGGGTAAACAAAAACCAAATTCATTTCAATCTCCCAAAAATTACACTGAGGATATTTAAATAGCATCACCAACTACACAGTGAGGAAATAACGGAAGCGTTAGATTTTGCCTCAATAAATTATTGTATAAGACCCAGAAATCAGAAAGAAAGAACTCACTATTCTTGAGTAACAGTTGTTGGTAAATTAGGTGCTCAAAATATTTTACCTTAAAATTACTATTTTATTGGACTAGATTTAAAGAGAATTTCAAAAGCCCTTTGTTGAAAAATCTTGTTTTAAAGCATGACTGTGGCTCTTACACCAGTTGCATGACTTTGGACAAGTCACTCTACCCTCTCTGAGCTTTAACTTTGCCATTTATAAATAGAGAGCAATCTTGAGGGTTGTGTTGAGAATTAAATTAAATCATGCATATAAAACTCCTCGTAAACTATACAGTGCTAGCCTAATATGCAAACTTATTAATACTGTTAGCTCTGGCTGGTGTAGCTCAGTGGGTTGAGCGTGGGCCTGTGAAGCAAAGAGTAGTGGGTTTGATTCCCAGTCAGGGCACATGTCTGGGCTGTGGGCCAGGTCCCCAGTGGAGGGCATGCAAGGGGCAACCACACATTGAATTTTCTCTCCCGCTCTTCCTCCCTCCCTTCCTGTCTGTCTATAAATAAATAAAATGTTTGTTTAAAAAAATACTTCTAAAAAGTGAACCACAGGGGTTTCTCTTTCCCTTATCTCCGAGCCCATGTATAAGCCTGAAGAGGCTTTGGAAGACGAAATCTGATATCAAAAACTAGGACTGAAGTAGCTGTGGGAAACTAATGAGTTAGTACAGCAAAATTCAAACTTTTTCATCTCATGGCACACACAAACTAATTACTAAAATTCTGGAGCACACAAAAAAACATATTTTACTTTTGGCCGATCTGACCACCTCCACACAAAAAAAGGTATAGGTTTGATTCATTCACACCGGACAGCTATTTTTGTGTTGGCTGTTGTTACTTTTTTCTTTGACAATCTAAGGGAAAAGAGGTCAGTGCCCCTGACTAAACTGTCAGGTAGGCATGTTTTAAAACATTCTTGCAGCACACCAGTTAAAAATCACTGACTTAGAAAATAGACATTTTATCAAAGTTAGTGAAAATCCCAAAGGGAAGGAAGTCAAGATGTGGTCATTTTGTTTAGAATCTAATTAGGGAAAAGATTTTAAATTGTATACACCCGTTATTGGATTTAATCACATTCCTAACCTGTGCCAGCAGTGGCTTAGCTTACTTTTCATGGTGGCTATGGCATGTCTGTCTGTCTAATCTCAGGATTAAATGCTATTGTGTACTTGCATTAAACTGAAGGGTCACTTAGACATTCTTCTTGGTGGGCTCTCCTTCTTCCTTCCTTTTCGCATCTATCTCTAGTTCTACACAGCGCAAAGCAATCAAACACCAGAACAATTATACAGCTAACCTGGGAAAGCTAACGAATAGGGTATTGCCTAGGGTAGACTCTTCCATTCAAAGTTACCAAAATGCCTGTTTGTGGTACGAATTCACATAATAGGTTCTGGTCCTCCACTCTGACAACAGTTTAAAGAAATATTTATTAAGCACTTACAATGGACCAGACACTTGTGTTAGACATTAGGAGTGCAAACGTAATTTAAATTCCCCTGCCCTTGAGGTGCTTAGGGTCTGATGGGAAACCACATCGACACAATGTGGTAACAGTCAGAAACACGTACAGGTGATGCAGGACTTTCCGTGCACATTGGCGTTCTCACAGAGACGACCCCTCGACTGAATTTTAATGATATGTGTGAGTTAGCCAGGTGAATAAAGCAGGAAGGGCATTTCACACAAGTAACAGCCTGATCGAAAGAAATGTGGGAGCTGCAGACGTGGAGGCCACAATGAGCTCAGCTTGACAGCTATTGCAGGAGAATAAAGTAAACTTAGGAGGCATCGCGATATAAAAAAACAAAGCTCAGAGGAGAGTTACCAGCTGGGCATACGCATTTAGGAGTCATCAACTGACAAGGAGGAGAGGAAGCCAGAAAAACACATGAAAAGATCAGAAGGAGAACTGGGAGCCTGAGGAACACGGGCTGAAGGGACAGGAAAATGGAGGGAATTCTTGAAGGGGTGTTGCCCCTTCAAGATCAGAATGGCAGAGAAAGAACTAGGGAAGAAATTTAGAATGTTGAAAGTTTCAAGCAGATGGCCAACAATGACAAATATTCAACTAATATCAGCTTAAAATAATATGCATTTTACTAGCAATGTGAAAAGCATTTACTTAATAAGAAATTTCAATGGCATATGGGTTGGAGGAGTAAGGAAAGAGCTAGAATTAGATTGTGCTCCGACTAAGAAGAGGAGCAGGTTGAAGGACGTCTAGGTCAAGGCAGGATAGCTTTAAGTTGGAGAAACTAGAGAGCATGATAAGCTAAGGGAAAGAATCACTAGAAACTAACAAACTGAGTATGTAGAGAAGATAACGGAAGGAGGGGGGATGCTGTGGAAATGCGAAGGGGTGGGGGATGGCCTTAAATAGGATGGTGTTCTTAGTATCTTCCAGCACGACCCACTATAAGGAATACGTCTCACTCAAGACCCAGTAAGCACATAAAGATATACACATAATCAGAGGTGTAAAGCAAAGTTCATGAAATATTTGTCCTCACTATACGTTATACGGGGTCTGTCCAGAAAGTACCCAGCCATGTGGGGACACTAAAGACATTTACTGAAGAAGATACAAGGCCAAGAAACATGGTACATAAGACAATGACACCCCAGCCCCCTTCAAAGCAGGCACCTTGAGACCTCACATGGTTCTCCCAGTCACCATCCGCTGCCCCATCCTATTTTCCTGAATCTCATTGATGGTCTGAAACCTTTTCCCTTCCAAAGGTGATTTTACTTTTGGGAAAATCCAGAAGTTGCAGGGCACCAAATGTGGGCTGTAGGAGAGCTGAGTCATCTGGGTGATTTTATGTTTCACCAAAAACTCTGTACAAGAAATGATGTGTGAACAGGTGTGTTGTCCTAACAAGGCTCCCAATCACCAGTTGCCCATAGCTGTGGCCTTCACCCAAATAGTTTCCATGGAGAAATGTTCAAGCTTAAAACAAAATTTGCTGCAGATTCATTGCTCTACTCGCTCGGTCATTCTGAGTGCCAGAGCTTCACAGTGCACATGCTCACTCAGTGGCATCTACCACCCCCACTGACAAGTACAGTGAAGCCGTCATTGTTCACCCATGCTCATTCCAGTCTACTCTCCTTGGCTGCCAGGTCACATCAGTGTCGCACTAACTATTCTCATTATATTATCAATGGCTGGACTTTTTCCAGACAGACCTCACATATCCTGAACTTTTCTTCTTTTCTTGTCCATTTTATTCTACTTTATTTCATTAATAAATGCTGGTCACAATTCATTAAGTTGATCTCATGCCCGATGACCTGATCCAGGTTTAAATTTTTTTTTTAAGTTGGAACGAGAGACTCTTCAACCTCTAAAACTTCAATCTCTCAATCTTCCAAAATCTGGAGGAAATGAAGTGAGGTAGCGATGAGGACAGACATATAGTAATACAGAGCAAGTTGAGGCATTTCAGGCTTTCACGCCTCCCATCTGCTCAAGTAGAAGTTGAAATCATCTGCTGAGTATGGGTAGAATGGAATCAGGGTAGAGAGTACGGAGGGAAGGAGGTGAAGATTTGGGAAAGTCACTGGGGAGAGTGAGAGAGGATGCTCAGCAAAGGGAAGGAAAAGGCCACCCCATCTCAGCCAGAAACCGAGCATGTATTGTAGCACCAGCTTTGATGGTTCTGCAGACCAGACTCTCAGTTCCACCAGGCGTGTCGTGCTCGCACTCTTTCACCAGAGAGTCCAGTCATGTCTCAATAAATAGTTACTAAACAAATGCTGAATCAAAAATTCTCTATCTGGAGAGGCTAATTCACTGCCTTAGTCTAAAATGTTACACCAACCATTTTAATTCCTCTCTCTCATGCTAATAAGGTAAGGGGTACTTGCCTTAGATTTTGTTTCTTTCTGCCACTCCCCTTAAGATTTTCCTTGGATGCGTTCGCACTCAGAATTCTTCAACTGTCAAGTTGACAGCATTCAACATGGCACTTGGCACCCTGAGTATGCAGTCGTTTATTGATTGGCATCCAGTTTGCAATATATTGTGGAAGTATGCTACATAACCAGCCTTTGTGTTTGCACTGTTTATTCAACAGAACAATGCTATAGGATAAAACGGTGACTATCTGAAAGAATCTGGCTCCATTCATTTATTCATTCATCCAACAAGTATTTATTGAGCACTGACTACATGCCAGGCACTATTCTAGGCATGGGGATAGAGTGTTAATGAGAATGGCAGGGACCCTGCACTAGAGGAGCTAACATTCTCTTTTGGGGAGAAAGGGAAATGATTTTGCTGTGTTTTGTTTTTGTTTTGCTTTTTGAGATCGGTGGGATGGCGGTCAGTGTGGGCTGGGCACTAAGTGTGCAGGAAAGGAGAACGGTTTACGGCTAGGTATCACATGGAACATGGTGCTAGAGTGTTCCAGGAGCTGAGATGAAGCCAATGTGGCTACATTCTGGTGATGGAAAAGACAGGGCCCAGACTGTGGGCCTTGTGGGCACGTTAAAGATACTCTCTCCTTAGAGCAAAGGAAAGCCATTTCAGACAGGAAAATGATGAGCAGGCAATACCCTTCCAAGATGGACGTCCGAGTCTGAACACTTCCCAGTTGTTTATTTCAGTGAGGCATCTCTCAGCTGGCAGATTAGTTCAAAGGTCTGTTTTCCATTGTGTTTGTATTGCTCTTGCCCCAAACGCAAGGATTGTCGAGCAGGGTCTACATTTTGAGCCACTTCCCTTCCACCCTCACACTCACTTTAATTGCCTGGGGCTGCTTCTGCTCCTACCCACTTCAGCTTTCAGGCCAAATGTCAACAGAGTCTGGGGAAATTTTACCTTACTAAGAGCCTGGGATTTGCAGAGTAGATACCACAGAGCCGTCAAGAGCAGTTTTAGAGGACCGCTTAAGTTTCAGTATCACAACACGAAACGGTGTGGCTACGTGGAGGGTTTCGTCTCCACTCCACAATGTTGATTTAATTCCAAAGGGGAAATCTTGGAACTGCCAACTCCATTCTGCCTTCTCAGTTTCCTTCTGGATTTCCTGTTGCCTGGGAGCCTCAGGATCCACACGAGCAGCCCCCTCCCCTCCCCTCATTTCCAGAGGTGACTGCGGATCCTGGCTGGTATGCAGAGCTGACTGGGAAGTACACCAGGCCAGGGTGTGGCAAGAGAAATGCAGCTCGGATGTCGGGCACAGGGCTATGTCTGGTAACTGCAAATCCCCAGGCTTAATGATTAATTAGAGTGACAACAGAGTGCTGCTCAAGTGGGTGCCCAGGATTCAAGCACAGCTACACCTCAGGGAAGCCTGGCAACCTTGCCTCTGTGACCAGGGATATGGGACTGATGCACTGTGTGGTCTGTATTCAAAATACCTGTCCCTGGCCAGGCAGACCATGCCACTAGTCTGAAGCCACCGCCTCCACCTGACGTTGGGGAAAGAAGCTATTGCCACACTAGGACAAAAAGCTAGAGCTGTTATTTTTGCAATTATCTCCATTCCATTTGCTGACCTTTGGCGCGGCCTCTTAAGCATTCTGAGACTTTCCCTCCCACTCCACCAAATTCTAGGAAATTTGCACTTTTCTTCAATTCTTTGAAACTTATGAAATAAAATTTTCTTTAAATAGAAGATTTTCTATGGTTGCAATGAAATGCAAATATGTCAATAAACAGACCTGGCTTTGATCCCAAGCTCTGCGTGTAGTACGTTAACAATCTAACCTCACGGAACCTTATTTTCTCAATTATACAATGATAATTTTCTCAATTATAGTGGGAACAGTAGAGGCCACCACATTGAGTTGTTGCGAAATAAATGAAGATACTGCAGGGTCTGGCATATAATATGTGCTCAGTAAAGATGAATTATGATTATGGTCCTCTGTCAGTCTAGGCAGGAGGGAACCCTGTGAGGGTTGATCCTACAAAGGAATCTCGGACACTTGAAGATGCGGTTTGACCACTGCAGCTCATTCCTGTGTATTCTTTGGTGGCGCAGGATTTAGACAGGATTTCTGCCAGCTTTAATCTCCAAGCTTAGGAGGCATGAGTAGGGCAGAATGCCACCTGCTAGACACAGCTCTGTGGTATTTAGATGTTCTTCAGGACTTGTGTTCTTCCAAACAAATAAATTCATTTTATGGGAGCACCAGTATTCTTTATTTAGAGTCAAAATGCAGAAACAGGCTTCTCCCAAGCCAACAAATCCAGGATTCCAAAGTCCTAATTTTCTAGAATTTGGTAAAAATCTTCCCAGACACTGCTGGTGGGTGGGTGTGGAAACAACACACTAATCAATTTCATGCTTCATCCCCTGTCTGTAGCTAATTCTGTGCGGAGTCCTCTCTCCCTCCTTCCTGTGGCTTAGCAATCTCTGTGCCGGGCCTCCTGGACGCTCATTTCACAGCCCTCCACTGCAGTGACTCACAGCTTGTTTACTGAACCTTGGATGGGCTGCTGGGCTCCGTGTGCAGTGTTCCAGAGTCATAGTCCCTGTCCTTAAGTTCCCTCCAACTCCTTTATTTGCCAGCAGAATAGTACTTGCCTTGTCCCCAAACATACCTGATTCTCCCCTGCCCCCAGACTCGACTCACGCCATTTCATTTCCAGGGTCACCATTCCCATTCTCTGCTCTCCCTCCTTGTCCCCAGGATCCCCGCCAGTATTCTTCCTGTGGATTTCAGCTCAATTTAAACATCATTCTTCCTGACAGCTTTTCTCTTGCCCTTCCCTATCCCTCTTCCTCCTCTGAATGATCAACTTAGAGTCCTTACCTTATTCGAAGGATTACTTGGAGTGTCACTTTCCACACATACATTTCTCTCCCTCAATTTAGCATAACGTACTAGGAGAGAAATCTACGCTGCTCATCGCTATGTCTCTCACAACACTTCTAGAACTTAACAGCAGATACGAACCGTCGAATGACAGATCAGGTGAATTGATCTGTCCATTCATTCGACAGAGACTCAGAGACTGCCCTCCGTGAGCTGCCTCTGTCCTAGGTGCAGGGACCGCAGGGGTGACTGGACTGGCCAAGTCCTGGTCCTGAGGGAGCTCCTGTTCTAGATCAGGAAGTTATGAATAATGAACGAATAAAAGATTCATTTGTTTAAATCACTCTAAAACTAATTTAAGCCGAGAAGTATAATGTGGCCAAAAGAACGCTGGCCTTCCAGGTTTAACAAAAGAAGGCTCCGATTCCTGGCTCTCCTCGTTAAGACCTGTGTGTCATCCTACAGGTACACACACTGCTCTGTGGTTGCTGTAAAATTGGGACAGTAGCATTTGGCCTGATTTTTGAGAAGGAAAAATGGGGTAACATAGTGGAGCACCCAACATGATGTTGGTACACGGTAGATTCTTAACAATGTTTCTTTGAAAAAAAAACACTTGGTTGGGCTGGGTTGGGTTGGGTCACACTTTCTTGTAACATGTACATCAAACAGTTGGATTAGGTCTGGGGTGAGTTCTTACTACCCTTGCTTGAAAATTCTTGTCACTTGGAGGCATGGGCTGCTCATAATTTAAAAATGGCCTTGATGGGCCAGTGAAGTGCTGAGTTACTCTGCTTCCCAGGAAGTTTGCCTGAGGCACGTTATTTCACACTGGCCAGGTAATTGTGCTGCTTGGAACACCTGCAGGATTCACAGAAAGACCGTAAATCAATTTAGCCCGTTAGTTCTGAAAGCTTCATAATGGAGGCAGTTTCAAGTAACCAGAGTTCCAATTATCCCACATAGATGAATGTTACTCTCATTTCCCGGGGATTTTCAGTCCGGCGATCTGATCTACTATCTTCAGGTATCTTGGGAATAAAGTGAGCAAGATCTCAAGAAAACGCTCAAGAGTGCTTGCAACAAGAGAATGTAAGGTCAGCTCATTTGTTGTTGTTCACCCATTTCCATATGTTTTGCCATCAAAACAAGTGTAGCTTCAAAAGCTATAGGGAAAGCTGCAGGTGTGATAGCCAGGTACACAGCAGATCCTTAACAAATGTTACTTCCACTCCTCACTCTCCTCCTAGAAAAGATGTTCATATTACAGCCACGGTAGTTGGACAAAACCTAAAAGTGCATTAAAAAAAGAGAGAAACAGGAGAGGGAGTACAAAGCAGGAGATTTGGCAGCTACCAAGCCCTGTGGTCAGTGTTTCTCACTTGCCGCCTGTAAGTTTCTTATCTGTTTCTGTGCTCTCACCAGCTCTGTGAGATAGGTATTGTTGACCTCGTGGTTACAAATGAGGACAGTGTTTATCAGAAAGGTTAGAAAGTTCCCCAAGACCCTACAGCTTGTGAGCATGAAAATTGGATTAAAAGGTCTCTTTGCAGATTGTTTCCTCTCCGTACCTCCAGATCTTCAGCTCTAAAGTAGCATCTTTAAGATCTTTTCCCAGCTCTGAATATCTACACAACTTATTATTCAATTCATTCAGAAAATGGAGGTCCTACTACGATGCAGGTTCTGCTATGCTCAGTGTAGTCGGGTGATACCAGAAAGAATAAAACACGAAATTTAAGATCTTGGTTGACACACAAAGTGGTTATGATGCACAGCCGAGGTGTTGGTAGAAGGGCTCAGGGGCTTTGGGAGAAAGAGGACTTGATCTTGCCGAGTAGCCAAGAGACCTCATGGTGGAGGAAGATTGTGATCTAGACCTTAACTGTCCACTCGGTGTTCGAAGCAGGAGACCCTTCTATTTCCCAGGGGCCAAAACTCCTAAGCTTTTCCTGCTTCTCCATCAAGGTTGAGAGAAGCCCTCTGTGAATTGAGAGCTTGATATTATTCTGGCCAACTCAAAGGAAGAGAACGTCAAGTGCTATAATCAAGTACATTTCAAAGTGCTTGCTTTAAAGGGCCACATTTAAGGTTCAGTTCATCCTTCAGTTCATCATCTTTGTCATTTCTTCTATAAATCCTGCACACGTGGACAGCCAAATAATACAGAGGCTTATTGTCATGCTTCTCCTCTTAGTTCGTGGAGGCCAGAGAGAGGTATTAGATATCAAACCTTCGACACTAAACAGAGCTGTACTTGATTAGAAATCATACCATGGCAACAGCAAACACAAGTACCACTCACCAAGTGCCAGGCATGGCTCTAAGTGCCTTACACGTATTATTGTCATTTAATACATGCAATCATCCTCTGAGACAGATACTGTTAATATTCTCATTTTACAGATGAAGAAACTAAGACTTCAAGAGGTTAAATAATTTGCCAAAAGCTCCCCGCCCCCACTGTAAGTGTCAGAGTCCAGGTATAAACTAATAAAGCCTTGTTCTAGAAAATATGCTCATCACCACTATCCCACAAGGCCTCCTGGTGTAAAAGCACGCACACGCGCGCACACACACACACACACACACACACACACACAACAAGTAACATGAATGATTCTAACATTTGGAGAAAGCCTAAAGTATTGTTTGTTCGACTGTCAATTTTCAGCTCAGTACAGATCCTAGCTTAATGGTCTAAATTTGTAGGCTTAGATTTGAAAAATATCGTTAAAGTATTTATATTGCTATTTTCACAACTATAAATGTAAGTCAATGTCATTGTGGAAAATTTTTAAATATAGGATAAAAAAGAGAACAAGTCACTTATTTGTATTTTGAAGTATTTTCCCTTGCTTATTTTTTCTACGTACAGCTATGTATCTGCCTTCTAGATAGGAATATTGGAGATCACAGTGTACTCACTTTAGTATCTTCATCTTTGTCCATGCTGTACCTTATTAAAAATTCTTCTGAAGCCTCATTTTACGGGCAGAAAAATATTTCACCAAATGAGTATTCTATAATTTATATAATCAAATCTTTATTATAGGCATTTATGGTATTTCCATTTTCCTCATTCAAAAACCGTTTCAATAAATATTTTTGTACAGTTTTATAACTGATACTACTATCTTAGGCTTGGTTAGGATTATCAGATTTAATTAATTAATTAATTCTACAAGTGCCTACTAAATATCTATGATGTGCCAGCTATCGTTGAGGGCCTGAGGATACTGTGGGTCAAAATGGAAGAATGTGGTCCTAACTGATGTGACGCAGTGGGTTGAGCGTCATCCTGCAATCCAAAAGGTCACTGGTTCGATTCCTGGTCAGGGCACATGCCTGGGCTTCGGGCCAGGTCCCTGGTTTGGGGACACATGAGAGGCAACCAATGGATGTTTTTCTGTCACATCAACGGTTCCCTCCTTCTCCCTTCCCTTCTCTCTAAAAATAAACAAATAAAGTCTTTTTAAAAAAGCAAAAGGGAAGAATATCGTTAAGAATCTTGATAATGGTGGCCAACTACTTCACCTGAAAGGCTGTTCTACTAATTATCTTACATCAGCTGTTCGAGACGGCATTTCACTAAATCCTACCTAGATTAAGATTCGTATTTTCCAATTTGAAATGTAAAAAATTGTATGTCATTGTTGTCTTTATATATTTTTATTTCTAGTGAGGTTATACCTTTTTGTATATTTATTATTCATAAATGTTTAATTTTTAAACTCTTGTTCAGGCCCAGTCTAATTGAAGAAATTTCTCATTTCATACTCCTTTATAGCTTGAGAAAATGCAAAAATACTCCCTGAGAGCCTTAATGTTGCCTTTTAGTACCCATAAAAGTCAAGGTCAGGCTTTTAATACATCCAGCTCTCAGAGATCTGGGTTATTAGAGAATATCAAAATGGCCCACTGTATGAATGGAGGACTTGGGAAGACCTAAGCAAGGATGCTAACCAAAATTGGGCAGATGAACTAAAATCTGTTGGTTTCATGGCTGAAGGAAGTTAAACACATGCTATATCAACAGTTGGAGTTCTTCTTTTAAAAAAATATTTTTAAAATTCCGGGTTTGTTTCTCAGGCTAATGTAATGTCATGTAAATTAATCACATGTGCATCTCACTGAATCCTACAGGGGTAAAGTACTTCAAAGTGCTTTAACAAGAATCTTTGCAACCTATTCTCAGAAATGACATAATTTCATCTTTGCCATATTGTTCTAGTTTGATGTGAATCATCAGGTTCAGTTCACACTCAGGTAGGTGATCACACAGGGTGTGAGTATCAGAAGGTGGAGATTATTAGGGCTCATCTTAGAGGCTGTTAATCACACTATCTATCTTATATTTTCTTTTTTTCATGGCACTTACCATTACCTAAAGTTATTTGCTTATGTTTTTATTATCTATCTCCCTTCTCTACCACGTAAGCTCCATGAGGACAGTGACTTTATCTGTCTTGTTTGCTACATCACCCCTACACCAGGGGTGTCAAACTCATTTTCACCAGGGGGCACGTCTGCCCTGTGGTCGCCTGTGTGTAATGTACATTCAAAGGGCTGAATGTAATTTCAACTCCCTAACAGTTAAGGAGTAGTTACATTTATACAGTCCTAAATTATTTTGGCCCTTTGAAGGCAACTGCAAGGCTGATGCGGCCCCTGGTGAAAATGAGTTTGACATCCCTGCCCTAGACCCTCAACTGGCATACAGTAGCTTTTAAATAAATATCGTTTGGTTAATTTATGTACTAATCTGATAGACTACCATGGACCTGGAAAGCAGAATGTTTCACGGTCAACAGCAAAGTTTAAGTGAAAGAGACCTGAGTTAAAGTCCTATCTCTGCCACTAACTAGCTATGTGACCTTGGGCAATTTACCTCCACGCCCATAGCTGGAGGATGGGGATACTAACACTTGCCTTGCAGAATTATTAGAATTCACTTCAGTTCGTACACATATGGTTACACGAGGAGATATTCTGCTATAAAGACCAGCCCGGAGAATGTTGTGTGTCACTTTCGAGGAGGCTTCACTTCCTCTCCACCCACAGGGCCTTGTATGGCCAGACTGAGCCATGGAGAAGGAGGAGAAGCAGACCAAAGGAGAGACTCACATGGCACGAGGCTCGTTTCTAGGTACTCCCCAGCTCCTGACCACAGCCCTCAGGCCCAGCTACTGACTCTCATGGTGAGTTTGTCCGCTCTGTCTCCCGAGTAACCAAAGGGGACACCCTGCCCTGCAGCTTCTCCTCGCCATCTGGAGTTTGGGAGCTAGCCTTGCCCCACATAAGGGCAGGACAGACAGGAAGCCCACACTTGGCACACGCCTGGCCAACTGAACTAAAACCTCTATGGCCACAGTCCACTGAAATGAGAGATGTTGATCAAATTAAGGTCACACTTTTCCACTTACTGCAGTCGATTCAGAGTTTCCCACTAAACAAACAAACAAAAAATGCACAAAAACACTTAGAATAATAATCTATCCATTATTTCTTTGTCCATATGCCCTACAAGCTCTCACTTAGTACTTACGTGGGAAGCACCACGCACAGAGCTAGAGGGTGCGTGGGTGGGAGCCCTGCTGTAATGGAGTTGCGGCAGTGCCCTGGGAGCTGCCAGGGAGCGCCTAGTTCAGGTGTCCACTTGGAGGGGAGAGGAGACCCCTCTGAAATAGGTCTCCAAGAATAAAAATTCTTTCCTTTCATCCATGCTTATCAAGCTCTGACTCGACACTAAGGAAAGTCTAGGTAGTGGAAAAAAACAGTGAAAAAGACAGTTCCTGCCTTCAAATTGTTCGTGAACTTGTGGGGAATGAAAGAGTAGGGGCAGTCTCTGGGGCGTGGGAGGTGTAGGATTTTAGAAAAAGAGAAGTTCATGGCTCGTTTGGGAGACAGTACTCTAGCGTGGCAAGAATATATAAATATAAAATGTGGGGGTGGAGGGTGTTGGTAGGAGATGAGCCTGAAGGGCAAGGTTTGGTCTGGACATGAGGAGCCTCCTGACAACCTAAGGAGTTTCAACAGGATTCTGTAGGTGACCTTAGGCTGCAGAAGGGCTGTGTGGGGCGGAGGTGGGGAATGATGTTATCAGATCTGTGTTTACAGAAATCCCTCAAGCACTTGTGTTATATATATGTAGTTTGGAGGAGAGAATAGTTTTGCAAGTTTCCAGGCAAGAAAAATCTGGGCTCTGAACCTAATCAGCAAGTGTAGATGGAGAGATGGAAGGATTCAAGATGTAAATCAGAGGAAGAAAAGCTATAAAATATAGGGATATATGACAATATTCTTGAAGGATTTTAGAGTCTTTCTGAATCACCTACTCCAGCCCTATTACAGAGATAAGGGAAAGTTCTACCAGAGAGTTCAAGTAATCGGTCCAAGATCACACAGCTGCCAGCTTTACCTAGTCTGGAGTAACCTCAGGAATTTTGATTATTGCCTCATGTGTTAGTTTGTTAGGGCTGCCAAGTACCAAAAATGAGGTGTCTTAAAATAACAGAAATGTATTGCCTCCTAGTTGTGGCGGCTAAAGTCTGAAATCCAGGGTTCAGCAGGACCATGCTCTCTCTGAAACCTCCAGGAGAACCCTTGAGACATCCTTGCTCCTGGGGGTCTGCTGGGGGTCTTTGGCAGTCCTCACCTGGTGGGTGCATCTTTCCAATGCCGGCATTCTCCCTTTATGTGTCTGTTGTCTGTCTTCACACTGTCGTCTTCTTGTAAGGACACCAGTTATATTTAAGGGACCCTCATAACTCCAGTATGACCTCATTTTAACTATATTTGCAATGAACCTATTCCCAAATAATGTCACATTCTGAGGTGCTGGGGGGTAGGACTTCAACATACCTGTGCGTATGTGGGTGAGAAGGAGGGGAGAATATTTCAACCCATAGCGCTATGTCAAGTTATTCTGATTCAACATGACTTTCTCTTGGAATAAATTGGCCTCTTCTTAAATAAATACACGTAAAGATCCTACATTCCAAGGTGCAGTCACTCAAAAATAGGCAGGTCTTGACTGCTGGTTAAAGCTGCAGGTGCAAATTTATCTAGTTCTAACCTCTACTCGGACATAACGAGGGTACGGTCCAGAGATCTCAGCTTTCCACTGCCTCGTTTCCCTCCTTGGCATCTTGGTCCTGCTGCCTAACGTGGAGTGATCTTTCACAAATCCCTGAGCTCGCCCACAGCTATCCGTTCATCTCCGTGAAGTGGGTAGAGGCGGCTTTCTCAATCCCTTCTCTGTGACACAGACAGCTTCGAGTGAACCAAGACTCTGGGGCATTTTATCTGATACAACGAATGCATTTTCCAGGAGAAAGGAAATAATACAATGTAACTATGTCTGCAGTCCTCTCGACTGCTGACTAATGAGGAACCAGAATTTAAAATAGCTGATTGGGTCTTGCCCAGGAAGTGCATCCTCCACCCCACTTCCTCCTGCCCTGCTCTCTGGGCATCACAGCTGCTCTGACCTCTAATCTGCCTGGGGCTTTCACATCCCCACACACTTCTGCCCCAGACTACAGACAGCTTTTCTAAACTCCTTTGGGCACCAGGGGCAGGTCCCCTAGAGGGATGTTCAGATGAGGGAGGAGGGTGGTGATAACAGGATGGGTTCAGATACCTCACAGTTACATCTTTCTTATAAAGCATGCCAGGGCTTTGTAGACCTGCTAGAAGGCCTATCGCATTCATCTCCGGGCTCCCAGAAAAGTGAAACTCAGATCATGCTAAAGTCACCTTCATTTGGCCGTTTGGGGTCATTCAAACAGAGCCTGAACTGAAATTTAATTTTGCCCTAGCAGTGAGGATTTGCTGAGCAAATTAATGCTAGAGTGTAAACAAGGCTAAGAGCCTGCAGAGGACAACCTGCTTTCAAGGCTTGGAGGCAATCCTTTTACATGCTAATTACAAACCCTTCGGTATTTGTGAGAGCTGGTCCTTCAGGGATTTCTATTTGCCAACAAGTTGTTTATTTCCTTTAAGGGGGTGGAGGTTCTATGAATTATTGAGTAGCTACAGTGTGTTTTGCCTCTGCTGGGTGGGAGATTGTTTATCTTTATCTTCACAGCCATCCTTGAAGCTTAGCTTGGCCTGGGCCTGAACCTGTGAAACTGAGATTTGGCCGGGAGGTACAGAGCTGGTAAATCCTGGAGCAGGTGTTCAAACCTGGGTGAGCCCTCTTCCAGCACCTTGTTACCAACCTTTGAGTGCATTAAGTCTGCTTTTCTCAGAAGTATGTTTCCAATTTCAGCCTTCTCAGTATTTCGGAATGGCCTGACCCTAATTATCCCAAACTACCTAGCTTTTGTAAAGATTTCCATTCCAGTAATAAGGAAAAGGAGGCATTGGCCAAGAAGCAAGCTGTCGAAGGAGAGTGAGGTTGCAGCAGGTCTGGGATAAGGAATCAAGAAATCACAGTCCTCGGTGCTTCCTGAGGCCAGCCAAGGACTCTGAAAGATCACAAGATGGAAAATCACTGCGTCTTTGTTCTAAAGGTTTTTTTCTTTTGGAAAGATGTGTTTTCACCACTCACAGGAGAGACGGCCTCTGACCTTAGTGCAGACACTGTCCTGTCAGGGTGCAGGCTGCCTGTGAAGTGTAATAGACTGTTTAACTCTCTGCACCTCGTTCCAGTATGGCTGTCACCGTCCACTAGGTCAAAAACATGGACAAAATGTCACGACATAACCGCTCGTTCTCAAAAGTATTACAAAGCTTTACCCTCCCCCACCAGCAGGCGATACCTCCAAGTCACATCATAACTTTCCCATTCAGACTTATTTTTAAGCAGACACAAAACACGTTTTAGTGGAATTGGGGAATTGGAGCTTTTGACTCAGAAATAAAACAGCTGTGGGCTTGCAGACTGCTTGTCATTGGAGAGAAGATGGGAAACATCAGAAGCAAGTTTAGATTCTATCTGTAAGGTACAATATTAAACTTTATATACACCTCATGTGCTAAGAGCTGCCCAGCCGCACATAATGCATGAAACAAAAACAGGTTTCAAACAGTTATAAGGTACAACATAAATATCAAGCCTTTAAAATATTTATTAATGCTAAAGATTTTATTGCAAAATAATACTTGCAGAAAAGCACTGGATATAACTCTTATTACCCGTAGGACTGGCTGTTTGGATGCAAATAATCTTAACTGCTTACACACCCATTCGTACCCTTTCAGCTAAGGAGACATTCGGTCTCAGCTTTAAGTGCAGAGGAAGTACAAATGGCCCCTGCACTTCAGAGCTGAGCTTGCTTTGCTAGGAGACGGCTGAGCAAAATCCCAGCACGCTCTGATTCATTCTGCCTGCTGATTGGTAGTTCTCCAGGCGCTGACATCATCCTGTTGCTGGGTGGAAAACTTCTGCTGCACAGCTCTGAGGACTGACTTCAGAATTTTGTGAAGCGGACATTGTACTCAACAGCGAAATCAGTTCAAATGGAATGAGAAGGTCTCTCTTTTGTGTGATAGTTTCAGTCATCTTACGCCTGTTAAATTATAATGTGTCCTCCCACCCCAAAGCCTGGCGAAGGCTTTGGTGCAGCACTCCCTCCTCCCAGTCACCCAACCCCCAACGCCCTCTAGAACTGTTTTCCTTTGAGTGTAGATGAAGGTGTTTTTATACATCTCCCAGGTGAAGCTGGCTTTATGATTACTTTTATCTACAGAATCAAAGTGTGTGTCCTTACTCGCTGCAATAAATTGCTATTTTCAGTAATAAATGCCCGTCTAGCTCTCATTGATTATCCCAGTAATTTGAGAGGCATAGATAAACGGAGAAAGGGATGGCAAAGACCAACTTGTCGGCCACCTTTTACAGTTTGCAGAGCACTTGTTATGTACATTTTCTCATGTGTCCCTCCCCACAATCTTATGAACTAGGCATATCACATCCCCTGTTTATAGATGAGGAAAGAAGTCCTCAAATATTAAACTCTTTGCCAGCCACATAGCTCATAAATGACAAGGCTGGGACTCAAACCCAGGCTTTTTGACCTTTGTTTCTGAACTCTCGCCCCTGGGATACAGCATCTCTCAGCCAAAGTAAGGAGCTGAGCCAGTGCCAGGTCCCAGGCTTGTCTCCACGCAGGGCCTTTTCTGCTGCGCTCGGAACACCATTCCTCAGGTTTTCTTTAGAGATGTTCTTAGACACACATTTATGTTAGACACCTCTAGGCTTTTGCAAGCTTTTACTTATTAAGTGCAGCTTTGAGGGGAAAAAAGGGAGAGAAGCCTAACAATTCAGATGAACATTTGCATACATTACATAAGGCTTCTGAAAGAGGTTAGATTCTCTAGTTGTAGGCTTAAGATTTATTTTTTTTATTTTTTTTATTTATTGCTCTTAGAGACAGAGAGGAAGGGGGAAGGAAGAGAGACAAACAGAGACATCAATTTTTGGTGCTCCACCCATCCCGGCATTCATTGGTTGCTTTTTGAACGTGGCCTGACCAGAGATGGAACCTGAAACCGTGGTGTACTGGGACGGCGCTCCAACCAACTGAGCCACCCGGTGGGATGACTTACAGAGCAGAAATGGCAGGCTCGGAGACGTTTCTGTGGTGGAAAGAGGGCTCCTTCTCACCTCTTGGGAGACGTGGGATGTGTCTTGTTGATCTCTTCCTGGAGGATTAACGCCCTTTGCTTGACTTTTCACCTTGCCTGGCACAGATTTTCCTTTTGTCTTATTCATTGCTCCACACCCTTTCTCTCTTCAACTTTTAAGACACATTTAAAATATTTCAGCATCCCTCAATTATTTTTACAGAAGCAGAAGAAAAAAATCACAGAGTTACTCCAGGGAGCTGACCACATCTGGGTTGCTCAGCCAAAATAATACTCACCTTATTTTTAATGAATCAGAGAATCCTTCAACGAAGCCTTAAGAGACTGAAATGTTGGTGGAGGGAATAGGGGAATGAGGGGCACAGATGACTCAGACATGAAAATGCACGTTTTTGTTTTCGATCTTAATCTTTGTGACTGCAGCCCCAAAGCCCATAGCACTGTGACTTATGTTTCACAATTTACATAGCTAATTTCGTGTACTTTTTATGCTCCTATTGTTTTTCCCCATAGTTGCCTTTTTTCCCTTTGGTGACATTGTGGGACTGTGTGTCCCCCTCAACTTTCATGTCTCAGGCTTCCTGTGGAGGCCTTCTGTACCCACGGTCCACTCTCAATTTCAGCGAAAGGCTCTCTCTGGAACTGGCTTCACTTCACTCTGCTCAGATGGTCACGCTTTCACTGCCTGTGAAAGTACAGACTTACTGAGTTTTGTTTCTCTGTGTGATTGGAAGGTAACAATTTTTGGTATTGAAAAGATAGAATGTTAGTCTCACGGACTCTCCAGCATGGACCTAGGCAGTTCCCACATGTCTCCCCGTCTCTGTTCAGTGGGCTCCCCCCAGCTCTGCTCCTGCTGTCCGTTTTCCTGAAACGTTTGTCCTAAAAAAGGCACAGAGTCAGCACTCAATACATGTTCAAGAAAAAAAGTCCTATAGCCATGTAGATCGTGGGTGGCAGACAAAATTAAAATTAGATCCCAACCTCACTGAATTATTAAACAAAATATTTTATCGGTGAAGAAGTACATTAATGTAGGTTAAGAAATTTGTACAGCATCCTTCCAGTCCCAAAGCTCCAGACACGAAAGCTCTCTCCTAGGATCTGGGGAGTTGTCCCCTTTCTCCCACCCTATACCTCTCCCCTTTCTGCCCTTTGCTTTCCATTAGGCGATGTATTTTGCCCAGAACGTGACAGAGCAAATCAGGTCCACAAGCATGTATCATGTTCTGAGCAAGATGAGCTCGGAGGGCACTTCCAGCGTGGCCTTCTAGGTCTTGGGCCCTTTACAAAATTGTGTGTGCTGGGGTAGGTACTGCGGCTCTGGAAACGGGCCATATTCAAACCTCAGTCTGCAGCACATCAGCAGACTGGGAGGAGGGAGAGAACCCAATATAAATGTGTGAGTAACTTCACCTCCCCATCTCTTTTGGTGTTTTTTCTGTAAATCAAGGATAGTCGTATATGTACTTCTTACAGATGAGGATTAAATAAGATAATGCCAGTGGAGTTCTTATCACAGAATTGGGATGTGGGATGAAGGAAAGTTTGAGTAACTATTACCAAGTAGTTTTGCCTAACTGACAGAAATCCAGACGCAATAGGGGAAAAAAGTCAAGGCAGTGAGGAATTGATGAAAGCAAATTTCAAAAATGAATGGTACCCATAGTTTAGGGTTTTTTTTTAAGTGAGACCGCTAGGGATAGTAAGGAAGACTAGAAATAAGTCCAGATATTAACACCAAAAAGAAGAATCTTTTGGTGTCTGTTATTAATGAGCTTCGCCAATCAAACTATGGCCTTTATTGTATTGAATATTTGGTGCACCTGTTAACTAGAGCTCTACTGGCAAAATCCAGTCCTTCTAACATACCCTGTTGTTAAAATTGGGCATTGATGATGAATCTTTTCTCTTGATTTCACTGCACCACTTGTGGAATCCCTAGGGTAAACCAAAGAGACTGAGAACTTTCGCAGCATATCCGGAAATTTATAGAGAACCAAGCACACCATACTGCGGAGCCCACGCTGGGGAATGAATGTGAGCCCTTGTACTAATTCATACAGAGCTAAACTGGCTGCAGACCTGAGAAAAGACCGAAAGGCTGAACTTTATATTTCAGTCCTTGAAATGTATCAAATAGCTTGGCTGTTTTGGACACTTTCTGCAAGTCCAGAAAAAACTGTGCAGGCTAAGTCACTGAACGAATGTTATCGATGGTATACGGTATGCAGTGTCCTGTGCTGGGGGTTAGGAATACCATGAGGAGTGAAAATGACAGCCCGGAGCTGATGGTGGATGTGTAACAAAATTAAAATGCAATTCATAGGTATTGTGACGTGGGTATTCACAGGTGTTGTGGGTTCCCATCAATAGCGCACTTATCTCTAGCTGCAAGATAGGGAGACATTTCCCAGGAAAAAAAATACTGCTGTGGTACCTAACATGCGTGGACTAATCAATCAGTGATCACCCAGAAGGGGTAATTACCACTACTTTCTAACTTCTACTTACTTTCTATTACCGCCCTGCTATGGGGTTTAAGAGCCTGTCACCAGTCTTTAACATAGGGCCTTAAATTAACAAAAAGACCCATTCACTGGGTCCGAATGTGGCATAAATTTGTTAGAGAAATGCAGTAAATTGATGACTGAAGCAAGACTTGCAAAGATCTAACAGACTGGAAGAATGGCCTGAACCCAAGAACAATGTAAATTTGTGTTTAAAAAAACTAAGCATGTAAAAACAGGAGGAGAGCACACTTGCTCAGAAGCAGTCTATGTGGAAGACATAGAATGAATGGCTAACGGGAACTTCTTGGTTTCTCTATGAGCTTCATGAGCAAAAGGTCATTACTAAGCTGTAATACCCTTAAGAGTGGGGACCACATCTTAACTATATTAATATCCCTCCTCTGCCTAGATAGGGCCTAATATAGAGTATGAGCTCAATAGAACTTTCTTAAATGGTGTCAAAACTTAGAAAGGCGGGGATGGAGGGAGGGAAGGAAGGAAGGAAGAAAAGGAAGGAAGGAAAGAAGGAATAATATGCATTCTTTTTCTGAAAAGAAAAGAAAAGAAAGCCTAGAGTGATGAGCTGGTGTCAAAACGTAGAAAGCGGGGGAGGGAGGGAGGGAAGGAAGGAAGGAAAGAAGGAAGGAAGGAAAAGAAAAGGAAAGAAAAAAGAAAAGAGAAGAGAAGAGAAGAGAAGAGAAGAGAAGAGAAGAGAAGAGAAGAGAAGAGAAGAGAAGAGAAGAGAAGAGAAGAGAAGAGAAGAGAAGAGAAGAAAAAAGAAAAGAAAGAAAGCCTAGAGTGATGAGCTCCACTAATGAACGGGCTGTGGTCAGAACCAGCGGGCAAGGCTCTTGGTGCTCCTCTGATGTACAGCCTGCCTGATATTGTTCTAGGCTTTCTCCTCTCATTTTCTTCTTAAGATAAAAATAAAAATTGCTACGTGATTTAGAAGGCCAACCTGATGCCTTTCCTGACCTTGAGGCCCACCTGACAGGGCTCTTCTGCCTCCAGCTCTTTGAGGTCTGGGTTTCTTCCAGCTGGAACAAGTCCTGGTCTCTCCTCATGGAAGACTCCTCCCCATCCTCTCACACACACACATTTCCACCTGCTTCTCTAGGTTCACTCTGCATGTTGCTTTAACTTACCCAGCCAACCCTCCCCTGAAACCACGGCCCAGATAAGATCCCGCTGTTGCCTGACCTCCCCGTTCCCCCATATGTCTCCTTTCTAGCACTTATCAGAGTCATTGTTCACTGTTAACCATGGAAGCATTGCTGCAAATCCGCTTCCCCTGCTACAGTGTGAACTTGGTGAGGGACCTCAGCTTTTCTATGTCTTCATCCCTGGAGCCCAAGTACCCAGGCTAGTGTTTCTCTTAACTGTAATGTTCCTGGAGGATCTTATTAACCCGCAGATTCTGAGTCAGTAGATCTGGGGTGGGACCTGCTACCCCGCGTTTCTTCCAGGTGACGTTGATACTACTGGTTCTCTGACCCACTTTGAGTGGCCACGTCCTGCAGCACAGCATGTCCGTGTGTCCTCTCTGTCTTTACGCCCCCTTCTTTCCATTCTCACAGCTCTTGCCTTAATGCAATCTTTATGCATTTCTTAGCCAGCCGACCTGGTCTCCCAGCTGGTCCTCCTGCCTCAGTTTCCCAGAGGCCCAGCCCCTGGGACCTATACCTTCAAAGTGTCTCTCTACAATGTAAACCTGTAATGTAATCATGTTGCCCCCTCTCTTTAAAGACTTTAGACTCCTTGTCACCTTTAAGAAGAATATCCAGGCTTCTCAGTATGGCATTCAAGGCTCCACCCTGCCTACTTTTCTGGTCCCTACCTCTTGTGTACCCACATCTCACAGCCCACACTCCTGCCCTATCAAAGTCTTTTCAGCGCCTTCAACTTACTTGCCTGTTTCATTCCTTCCTGCTTTTGCTCAGGTGGCTGACTCTACCTAGAATACCCTCTCCCAGCTCCATTTGTCTGTCAGAAGTCTGCATTCCCATCCTGACCAAGCTCCTTGTGTATGAAGCGTTTCTGGGATTCGCCTCTCCAAGGAGAACGGGCCACTCCTTCATTTGGGTTCCGCTGGAGCTCCCTGTGCTGGACTAACTCACTTACAGGGCAGCGAGTCCTCGGAAACAGAACTGTGTCTCCCTCATCCCTGTTAACCTTCATGCCTAGCACATGCCTGGCACTTAGGAATGTGTGACACTAATGAACGGATGTTATCTTGCTCTAGATGCCACATTTTAAGGGATTGCTTTGACATAGTGGAGCCCCTTCTAAGGAAGGAATGCCAGCACTGGTCTGGAATCCCTATGATATAAAAAACAGTTTTAAAAAAAGGTCTAAAGTGGAGTTTGGAGAAAAGATGTGTCTGCATATAGTAGGCGCTCAATAAATATTTATTGAATGAATGAACAAATGAGTCCTACTAGCTTTCTTCATATGGAGCTGTCAGAGGAGATAATATGCATTCGAGTTATCTGTAGCCCCAGAAGCTCCAAATTATATCTAAGGCAGAGATCTCGGTCTAGTAAAATGACGATTATACTAACGAGACAAGGATGTACCAAATTTCACTTCCCAGATTATTTATTTTAATCTGTTTTATTCATTGTGCTATTACAGTTGTCCCATTTCCCCCGCTTTGTTCCCCTCTGCCCTGCACACCCCCTCCCACCCACATTCCCCCTCCTTAGTTCACGTTAGTTCACATCCATGGGTCACACATATAAGTTCTTTGGCTTCTCCATTGCCTATACCATTCTTAACCTCTCCCTGTCTATTTTGTACCGACTATTTATGCTACTTATTCCCTGTACCTTTTCCCCCATTCCCTGACCTCCTTCCCCACTGATAACCCTCCATGTGATCTCCATTTCTGTGATCCTGTTCCTATTCTAGTTGTTTGCTTAGTTTGTTTTTGTTCTTGTATTTGTTTAGGCTCGGTTGTTGAAGTTGTGAGTTTGCTGTCATTTTACTCTTCATATTTTTTATCTTCTTTTTTTCTTAGATAAATCCTTTTAACATTTCATATAATAAGGGCTTGGTGATGATGAACTCCTTCAACTTGATCTTATCTGGGAAGCATTTTAAATGTTCTTTTTCTTTTGCAAATACAAAAACTGAGTCACACAACATAGTCTTTAGACCAGTTCAAGTTATTTTTGTGGCAATTGACAGAAAAAAATAAGTCATAGGTGACTTATTGCCTCTAATGGTATCAGCAGGTCCTTCTCTCTCTCTTTCCATTTTTCTGCCCACCCCCACCTTCCCCTGTGTTGGCTGACCTATAGAGAACTCCGTAGTCTGAGCTCACATCTCTCCCAAGCAAAAAAAAGGACATCCTCTCTCTCTAGCCCCTCTTACAGAGCTGACTGTAACTGTGGCTACACAAAGCCCCAGGGTCCCAGGAAGGCCCTTCTCTGCTGAACAGAGAATCACATACCAACACTACACCTGCTGCACCAGGTGGGGTGGGGGCAGGGGGCGGTGCACAGAGGAGGACAAGGGCAGGGCTCAGAGGGAAGGAGTGGGTGGGGCCATTTCCCAGCTTAAAACTGGCTGAGTTACCCAAAGGAAAAATAAGAGCCAGAGGACAAAATCAGCAGTTAGCTACCAAGGCCTGAACATTTATTCTTACTCTAGGATGTATAACTACATTCAATATTACATTTACATGCGATATAAATTCAGGTAAAACCACTGGTTATTAAAATCTTCTGAGCAATTCAACCCACATTTTATTAACCTGATGAGAAGTCACTATTTCTATAACACCGCCCAGACGACTGTTCAGCATTGACTTCCTCTATTCATTTCTTCAAGAATGTTTTTATTGAACTGATGATACAATAATGAGGAAAACTGTCCTCACGAAGCCTACAATCACTTGGAGAAGGTAGCCAAGTAAAACCACAATGGCAAAGCAGGTGGCAAGTATGATAAGAAAATGACCTATCTCCATATTGTTGTATCGAGATATAAAAAGATAAAGCAAAAGTTTAATCAAGCTCCTTCATGACCATCAGTTTTCTTTGTTCACTTGACCAGCTGCTTCTCTGAATTATGATGCCGATTGACAGAAAGGATGTTTTTGCTGATGCAATCTCAGTGCTGCGTGGCCTACCAGAAGAAAAGGTATCCACTTGGCTTGGAGCACTCAGTGTCAAGCCCAGCAACGACTCACAGGTGTAACATCGCAGACAGTGAAATCAGCACCTGCAGAGCACAGAAACCAACAGATTACTTCAGGTGAGATAAGTGGCTTCTATCAGTGGCTGGGTCTGTAAAGAAAAAGAAAAGAGAAAGCGAGGAGATTGACAGTGTTTCAATTCCCACACCATATGATCCCTTACATCACCCACACTTCTGACTTTGGCTCTCAGTTTTTGGCCCTTTTTTTTTCAGGTTCATGTTTTGAACTATCATGATCTCACAGAGTGTATGACCTCTCAGGGGTCATCTTTGCTGGGAACATTCTTTTCTCGATCTGCAGGGACATGGCACACTACTCATCCTTCAGAATCTGCAGCAGGTGAGGGGCTTTGGGTGATACACTTTCCTCAGGCAGAGAGCAACAATGCTTTATGTTACTTGTTTCTCCAGCCTATACCAGGTTCTTTCGGTCCTGAGTGACGGCAGTGGTCACTGAGTTACAAAGCTTACCAGAATTCTAACCTTTGCTATTCACCTGTTCTTTGTTTAAATTTGCCTGTTGCTCATTAAAAGTTTAGTTTCTATTGTCAAGTAGCACACTGTATTGACACTGAGCTAAGGAACATGCACAAAACTGCTCTGGATTATTTTGTTATCCCTTCTGCCAAAAGCGCAGATGTGCTACACTCAGGTGCTCTGAGAGGCAATCAGTTTCATTGTAATTGCTGGCCCACATTGTGGCCCCAGCTGGTCTGACGTTTTAATTTCTGTCTCTTTTTTGATTTCCATTATCCTGGGGGCGAAGGTATAAACGTGTCTGGAATCACAATCTGTGGAAGATTAGTACGATTTTGGAACAGGGCCAGGACCATTCAGTGCTTAGGATGGATTTCTTGGAGCCTCTCCAAATGTATGGCTTGTCCATTTGTGCCATGTGGCCAGACTTGAGTCTAGAATAGAAAGTGAAAACAAAATTATGCTTATTGCAGCCTAGTTGTTCAATGGAAAAGAACCGAAGTGAATGGTTGGGAGAGGGTTGCGTCTGTGCTTTAGAGGACTGGTTCCACAGCGGAAGGCTTCCTGGTGTGGTAAGGCTTGAGGATGCTCAGGAAGCAGTTACTATATAAGTAGAAAAGATGACTTACAGGGAAAATGATGGCTAAGATTGAAAAGGCTCTGGCTTTGGGTAAATGCTCTATCTACTGACAACGAAAGTCTTCTACATAATGAATAAAAGATTGGCATTCTGGTTCAGCTTGGGCTGGTATCCCAGCTCCACTATTTATCAGCTGTAAGACTTGGAGAAAATCAGCAACATTGTGAAGCTGAGGCTAAATGATGTAATACATGTGAAATGTTTAGCATCATGCCTGACACTAGAAAGTCTTCTGTCAAGCTTTTTAAGAAGACGATCTCAAATGTATCAACCAATGGCTTATAAAGTTTTTGAAGTCTCAAATTACCTTCGAAATTTAATGGAAACTCTGGGTCCTTGCTCCTCAAGGAAAAAAATGCACATATACAAAATTTTTGTGCACTGTTTTAGGGAATTCAAAGATACAAGGCTGTGTAGTCATAGACTTCAGCTTAATATTTTTTGTTCTCCGGTTAGACTGCCAAAAGAGAGAATAAAGTCTTCAGTTTTATTTATTTATAGTTTTTGATCATTTATAATCATAGTCTTATAACTTTGTGGATTTGGTAGGGATTTTTAATAATCTCATCTAAACCTTCTCTCCTGTTTTTTTTTAGGAATAACATATTAAGACCTAAGAAAATAGTTGGCATTTCAGATAAACAGAAAATTGTATCAATTTAACATTTCTATAATTTAAAAATAAATGTTCTCTGTATCAACTACCCTTCATTTTAAAGATATTCCTTAAAACTATGTTTCTACTTTGCCTAATCCTATTTTCTAAGATACATTTACAGCCCTCAGCAGCTCATGTCCATTTAAAGCCCTATGATGGATACAATGATCATTTTTTTGTTTTAATTATCCTATTAAAAGCTATTCTGCAGCATTAGTTTGATACTGTCCTATTTAGTGGAGAAGAGCCTTGTTGAAATACAGTACTAGAGTAATAACTTCATCAGTCGGAATGGAAACAAACAGACTTCATGAGCACCTGCATCGGGACAGGTCCCGTTCCACACACGTGGGGTGCAGGAATGAACACAGCCCCCACAGAGATGGGTGCCCCCGTGAAGCCAACAGTCTAACGATGAAAACGGTCGTTTCTTTTGGAAGTATATGGCTGGGGTTGACATTCTGTTCATGAACAGGGCCAGAGGGTAACCTGGAAGTTTCCCACCACGTGAATGTCACCGACGCCTCCACTACCATTCCTCAAGGACATCTGCCTTCATTTCCTTAGGCAATAGCTGACTCAGCCAACCCGGGTCTGGGAGAAATCCTATCCATAGAGTGCCCCTGGCAGGAGCAAGAACTACATCAAGTGGCAAATAGGCCACGTTACAGATAAGACTTTGCCTGCAAAAAAATATTTTTAAGCACTTCTGCCTTGCTTCCAGGATACTTTGGGTGACTTTGGAGGAGAGTAAAAACAGAAAAGCAAAAGTCCTTGGTTTTAGCAATTTGTTATAGTTAGAAAGTAGCAGAGAGTAGGGCTGATAATGTGGAAAAGCAGATTGATAAGCGGGATGGGAGTCTGGAACATGGAAAAGTGGACTCAGAATTAGATTAGACAAGTGACAGGACCAAAGTCAAGAGGCAGTAAAAGGATCTGAAATCATATAATCTTACCGAATCTGGAGTCTAGAAGCAGATTCAACTACACAAAGTCAGCGTAGCTAACATGTCTTTGGGATCCACGGGCTCTGAGGAATTCACCTGACCTCCAGAGTAAGGCTAGAATGCCATGTTGCTGAAGCCCTGAAGGCAAAGGGCAAAGAGAACAGACTCGGGCGGTGCTGAACTGGCTCAGGAGCTGGCAGCGTGGGCTCGAGCCTCTCTCCACCTCAGGCTGTTGGCCTGTGTAGGGGGGCAGACTACTGATCTTCATTCAGATCCGCTTCAGGCAGCAGCTATGGCACCAGCCCACCTAAGCAGGTACTTCTTTGCTTTTTCTACCTAGAAAAATCTCACCCTTCCTGTTACCCTCCATATCTAGAACCTTATCTTCTTTGGCTAAACACACTCCTTAGTTCTTTAAAAGGGGGAAGAAACTCTTCTTGATGCTCTCGGGAGGATCCAAGTCAAGACTTTGCTTCAGACCCGTTTACCTGAGATATAACTGCACAGTGGGCTAAGAATGATAGTGAAACAGCGAAGAATAATGCTCATGACGTCTGAGGAACATGAAGTCAATGTAAATGAGTTGCATTGTTTGCTCAAGATTGCAAAATCATTTACTTATGTACTGGTAATGCCATGACCTTTTCCACGTGCGTTCTTACTTTGCAAGCCACAATATTTCTGACAGATGAATTGCTTATCTCCTCTCCCAGTGAATGCTTTGATAGACAAGAGTATAAATATCCTGTGGCCTGGTTCCTTGGTTTTATAAACAACCAGGAAATAAATAAGGCATTTTGCCTGATGGCCAGGGAAGACTCACAAATAGGCTTCTATAAACAGAAGGCAATCGTAAAAGGCACAGATGACAGAACCCGTGGCTTGGTCCCCGCTTTCTATATCCTGCCCATCCACCAACCAGAGGACCCTCTTAGCCTAGACCTATATTTTAAAAACCAGACCTATTTATAAGATGGTTAGGTTCTTGCTGGAATCATACAGAACAGATCAGGTATATTATCTTTCAGATTCTGTTATATCATGGAAGGTAGTCACCTCTAGCAGAGTAAAACTAGGAGTCATCAGCTATTGGTTAGTAAGCAAAGTTCTGGAACTATTCCAAGGCCTTCCACCTCAGAATTTCAGCTCTTCAATGGAAATATTATTTCCTTTTAATGAACGGGCAAACTGCAATTCTTCAGTTAAAAGCTTGCAGAATGATTATGGCATGCTATCTCTAGCATAGAAAAAAGAATTTCTTGTGAGCTGGACATATAAAACTATATATTCATATTTGTGTGTGTGCATGTGCACATGCTCACCTACATACATGTCCAAGTCCGTGTTCTAGAGAAGATTGCCTTTCTTCATCTCTAGAGAGGTTAGAATGAGGGATTCATTGTTGTCATTCAATTTCTCCAAGCACTTAGGTCCTTCACTACTCAACAGTATCTTTGATACACAGTTCTCTGTCTAGAATGTGACTGAATAGACTAATAGAAGACAACAATGTACCTTTAAACACAAATGCAATAAAGATGCTTGATGATAAAGCGTACACGACATCAAGTACGTTGAGGCCCTTTTAAATCAAACCAACAGTGGTGAATGGCATGAAGAAACCCGAAACATTCAAATTCAAGTGAATTTCAATTGCTATTGAAAAAATATATTATTACTGTGTGAAACCTTGGAGAAATAATAACAGCTAGCATTTATTGCATTCTCATAGGAGGACACTGTTCTAAGCATTTTACATATTACTCTTTCATTTAATCCTCAAAAAACCCTGTAAAGTATGTACTAAAAATGAAATTTAAAGACCTTTTGAACAATGACTAGATTATACAGTATCACCATAGAAAACAGGTTTTCAAGTTCACCCTTACAGTACTCTTAGGAAATACATTTCAGGTCACAACTTGTTACTAAAGTAACAACTTATATAAAATGTTTCCATTTGCTTCTGGTGCTCATTTCTAGTTCCCCCTAAACATGTGAATCTCTAGATGTTCATATTTTCTCAGAGGAACAGAAAATGCAAAGTGGCAGGTCATGTATACACAGAAATAACAGTAGAGTTATCTCATCAATAGCAAGTCCAGCGCAACCTCAACCCTCCTAGTATCGCCCAGGGAGAAGCATCATTTCTTTTTCTTCCTTGACCACCAAGTTTTCGAAGGTCTGGCACAGATGATCCTCACTGGTAAGGTGAAGTACACCTTTATTTTCCAACCTTGTAGCAAATCCTAGGAACTGTTTTACCTATAAGATAGAGAACAGGTTCAAGGGCTGCTAAACTCAGAATAAGCCCGACATAAATGGGTAAGGGAGGGAGGGAGGGGAAGAGAGAGAGACAGAATAACAAAGAGACACAGACAGAACATGACTTACAAAGGGAAGAAAGACCAGTGTTCCTGCAGAGACAAGGCATGAGAGGCACAGAGGCAAATGAAAACCAACAAAGTCAAGATCTGTAATGGTTAGTTAGCTGATATGAGTTCCTCTCTGGCTAGTGACTGGCTCTACAGAAACAGATCAGTTGTTTAGGCACAGTTCAGATCTGATAAGTCAACTTAAAATTTTATGCATGTTTATATTTCTAAAACAAAATGACCTCCTCATATATGCCTGGTCCCCTTAATAACCCATAAAGACCACCATAGTGATCTTTAACCTGCAAACCACACAGGCACCCTCACTCACCCTATCATTTTTTGGCTACTTGATTCTTAGAAACTTTTAAGGAAGCTTAATTTTGATTTATTTGTCTTTATGTTTTAGAAAATATTTTTGGCCCTGGCTGGCCTGGCTCAGTGGATTGAGTGCCAGCCTGCGAATCAAAGGGTTACAGATTCAATTCCCAGTCAGAGCACATACCTGGGTTCCGGGTCAGGTCCCCAGCTGGGGGCTCAAGAGAAGCAACCACACCTTGATGTTTCTCTCCCTATCTCCCTTCCTTTCCCTCTCTCTAAAAACAAATAAATACAATCTTTCTAAAAAACGTGTAAAAAAAGAAAATACTTTTGGTTCAAAAACCCTAGAAAATCATTAAACCAGGCCAGCAGGCTTTAAGTTTGAATGAAGGATAAAAAATAGAACGGGAGAAAGTTTTGTCTCTAGAGTTTTCTTCAGAGGCAGTTGCTAGTGTAAACACATTTGAATTGCTTTGACGTTAAACCTGGAGAGGAAAAGCAGTTTGGGTAATAGATTACCAATCTCCACTCTCCAACTCAGAATGTAGAAGAACTGTTCTAAAACGTTTGAGCTTTCCGCAGAGCAGTTTCTTAATGAAACATAGGCTGTAAAAAATGTTTATGAACAAAAACTAAAATGGGATTTTTCTGGCCCAGTGAGTTCTAGTTTTTTCTTTTAGAATTTCTGACGTTCACATCCATTCACTAATGAGCACTAAGACTGATATATTTGTAAGTGCTTGCTCTGGAGATGAAAATTGCTTCAGTCTGTCCCTTTTGGTCAAAAGAAACAGGCATCCTCAAGTTACTTCACAAAATGAGTAGTGAGAGATTAGATTGGGGGAGGGGCGGGAGTGGTTACAAGAATGCCCAGCAAGGACTGGAACTGGAAACTCACCAGGACTGAAGGCAGCTCTAAACAGCAGTGTCTGCTTTTTTCCTGTGCATGCCCCATCGCCTTTCCCCGGCAGCTTCCTCAACCTTTCCTCTCTATCTGCTCTGTTCCTTCATAGTTTTAGCTTGCATATGGTTCGTGGCGTCCTCTCACAATCTGACTTTGCTGCCAACTGGCTTAGTGTGTTAGTTTCCCACTGCCAAGTTTCCAAGAAAGGCATCTGATTAGCCCAGATTATCATTTTAAGCTACATTGTGAGTAGTGCATACAGATGGCTGGCCAGGTTCTAGAATAACCATCTTCAACATCGAGTGTCTACACCTTGGTCCACTCATCTGAAACAAGGGCAAACACACAGCATAGAGTCTGATTATTTGGAATGAGGCCACAAGTAGGAAGATCTCTTTAGAGGAGAAGCATGGATGGGACACACTGAGATAAATACATCTAGGTTGCTGGTAGATTCTGTGGAAACCAGTTTGTTCATCTTCTCTCTTTTTTAAAATTATTTTTGTTTTTATTTTTTATTTTAGAGAGAGGAGAAGTGAGGGAGGAAGAGAGGAAGAGAAACATTGATGTGAGTGAGAAGCATCGACTGGCTGCCTTCCTCAGACCTTCAGTTTGCCTGATGTGCCCAACCACCTGAGGAGCGCCTGGCAGGGGCCCAGTCTCAGCTAATCACCATAGCTCTGGATGATCCTTGATACAGCACGTGAGAGTAGCAGCAGCACCTTCTTTCCTCCCCACTTTTCCTTAACTTCATCAACTTTATCTCCATTACATCCACCACATTATGACGAACCAAGTGCCTGGCAGTCTTTAGGTTTACATATCAAAACATTTGAAATTTCAACTCAGAGTGCCAACAAACGTATTTTTCTCATCCTAGAATCACTCAATTGTTGTATTTTAGAGTAACATGTCTGTGGACAATAAAATACTAGAATAGGGAATATGGATACTTCTTTGCTAAACCCCATAACATTTATTTCAATAAGAATGCAAATAATACAAGTGCCTATTTATATATATTTGGTGCACGCTTGTGGACCTCATGGTTTGGTAACCTAATCTAGAGAATGAGTTCAAAGAATATTTACAATAATGACTTCCTATATCATGCCAAGGCAGGACTGCAGAGCAGGGTAAATGCTGGCATGAAGCAAATCTGGACTCAAATCACAGCTCTGTTTTGTAATAAATGTGTGATCTGACCAAATTTGTAATGCATACAAATCATTTGTAAAATGGAGATAATAATAACCACTTTATAGGGTTTTATAAATATTAGGCAAGACAATGTATAGCGATTATTGCAAAATGACCGGCACAGAGCAAGCGCTCAGGACATGGCGGTAGTTGCGTCTGTTAGTACACCCATTATGATTATAATATTATTGTCGTGGGTGTTATGAGGATTAGAGAATATACAGATACGAGGGCTATCTTCAAATAATTTGCTGTCTTAAGAGAGATAATATAAGGGTACACATTATAAATGGTATATGCATGTAACTTGCACATGCACAAGTGGGGCTAGCAGAGCGGGGAACTAAGGGAGATTGGTAAGAGTGAAATAATGACATGAAGTGATATTCTTTAACCAGGAAAGACTTCTAATATTCTTTAAAAATGCTGGTGGATAGTACCTCTTAGCAAAGAAAGGAGGGATTGTTTCCAGCATAAAAGTGTATCTATTGTAATACGAAAAGCCAGGATTCCTAGGAATTTCATAACTGGGGCATGAACTATATTTAAAGGGGGAATTGAAACACTGGGAGTTGCAAATGGAAAGGACCTAGTCAACGGAGTAAGTGGAAGTCACTGTCCGAAACTAGGGGATAGCCCATTTAGGTTTATATTTCACTTCCTTAGAGAAGCCTAGACTGAGCTAGATTTCCCTACTGTATATTCCCTCCCTGTGTTTTCCCTGCATATTAGCATTACTGGTTTAAAGTCCATCTTCTGTGTTAGGTTATAAGTTCTGTAAGACCCTGACTCTCAGCCCATCGCTTTGTCTCCATGGCTAGCCAAGCGCTTAGCACATGCTATGTACTCCACAAAGATGGGTTGAGTGAATGAATGCATGCATGCAAGAATGAATTAAGTAATGAACATGGAATTAGTAGGTGATTTTATCATATACTCTCTATATTATTCTCTAATATCTGTACAGGCTAATCCTTCTTCCTGTTGACTTGTAAATTGCATTGATACACAGCAAACATTCTGCACCACTACTACACTACTACAAGTAGGCCACAAGTAGAAAGATCTCTACACTACTCACAAGTAGTGAGTAGTTCCCTCACTACTACAAAGAGGTGCTCGGTTATAGGCAATAAATGCTCAAAAGATCCTTCTGAGCTCTTTGCTAATAATCCTTTTTACCCTCTAGTCCCCGTTTTTTATTTAGCTACTACCAATGCAGAGATTATACCTCAGTCTCACTATTAGATTATGGACTCTCTTTTGTTATTTTTGTCACCAGGACGCACTACTTGGTAAGTGTCCAATAAATAAATGAGTTCATAAAAGAATATATTTCAAAGCATATTCTTCCAAATTTGCAGCCTTCCAGAATCTCACAAATTGCTGTTGTGATTCCAAGGTTGCAATTCATGTAGGAATGAATTATTCCAAGCCAACATTTTATCTTTGAAATTGCTGTCTTTGTTATTGTCATGCATGTAAGTGCTGAAAATTGCTTCATACTACCAAGGCACATTTTACATGTGCATGAAAATATTTTTACAGTTCTAAGACAATTTGGGAACTTTCATTGGTAAAATAAAGTGTCCACTTGCTTTTTAGTTAACAAACTTGATGCATCCCATCATTTCTTCCAACAGGCTTTTGAGCACCTCTTAGGTTCCAGGGACTTGAAATACTCAGGTGAGTAAGATATGTCCCTGAAGGTTCTCTAAGTCTATATGCGCCATAGTCACATTCAAAGGGTTTGAAAGTTGAAGTAGACTGTTCTAAGGGCTCCTTCAATCTCACTTCTGCCCTACGCGTTGATTTCCTGCAAATTCCTCCCGATAGGACACTATTCCATCTAAATTCTGAGTCTACAAACGATAACTCCTCTCTACTCCCTTAACTAGATCCTGCTCCCCGACTCTCTTACTCTCATATGGATATTTCATTTTATTCATCCACTTTCCTTTGAACACCTAGACAGCCAGCACACGATCGTTCTTTCCTTTAACATAGATGAGATATTTCTGTCTCCGTTTCCTCATCTCCAAAGGAAGGATATTGAGAATTTGGGAGAGTGGGTTTGAACTATCAAGGAGATCAACAGGATAAATGATCCCAGAGGGAACAAAGGAAAACCAATACAACTTTGGGGAATTTTGAGAGTACAGGGACTTTTTCTTCTCCCTGCCTACTTGAACATGTTCTCCTACCTCCCCTACATCCTACTCATGCTAGATTCTCATAAAAATACTAAGGCAAGACAATTTCACAGAACTGTAAAATTTGAAAGAGCTTTGCAGTTCTCTGCTCACACATAGGATGGCCACAAGCTTAATGAATTTAAACTTTAGAGTCCCTCACTAGCATCGGTGCCTTCCAAGGCCTGAGCAACGTGGTCACATGGTCACATTTTTATTAAATTTCAAAAGTAAGATATTTTAACCATTATTGGTAAAGACCACTGTTTCTTTGCCCTCCAATTCACCTTTTTTAAACTCTTTCATGCTGGATAAAGGGGGGAAGCTATGGGGAAGTTGACATGAAGATACTTTTAGCTTGAGTTTAGTGAGTTATAAATATCTATGCGGGTCAGTCATTTCAGTATGCGGTTGTTATTTCAAGTTGTCCCAAAGCCAGAATGGGTTCTAGGAATATGTCCACTGCCCACCAGGCCAATTCGCCAGCATCCTGTCATTGAAGATGCAGGGTTGGAGACTGCTTCATGCTGTTTATGTGTCCTGGGGCACTCAGCACTGGATGTGTGTGCTTGGGGAAGGATCAAGTAATCATTTTATTCTTTCCATAAAGGATAATGTTTCCAACATCACTGTCATATGGAGAGGAAACCAGACTATGCAGCCCCAAAACTGTAGGGAAAATGTAATAGAGGGTTTTGTCACATAATTAATAGACATTAATAAATGCTTTATTTATTTATTAATATTTACTAATTATCTGAGCAGCAAGGAGGTAGGCAGAGTTGTCTATGTAAAGGAAATTCTCACTTTAGGACTGAAAAACTAAAATAACATTTATTTATTTGGATTTTTGTGCTGTTTATGGTACTTTTCAATTTTTAATAATTTACTGTGATTCTGTTGCTCATTTTAAATAAGTACTGGATTCACTTTCATAACCAATATTGCATCTCTAGTTTTATATTTTTTCTTAAAGAAGGTCTTCCTCATATTCTGTAAGCTTCAATGCCCCTACAATCTGAATCTGGCCCTGAGCCGTGACTCAATCACCCTCCATACTTAACAGATGAGGAAACTGAGGCCCAGTGTCACAGAGTTCAGATCAGTACTCAGCTAATCCCTAGGTTTCCTGACTCTCTGTCTATTGATGTTTCTACTACCCCACATTATCTTACTTTTGAGAGGTATCTCAACAATCAAAGATTTCCACTGGGGAGAAAAAGAAGCAGATAAAAGAATCTCCTGACCATGGTATTTAATGATACCAAACACAAATAGCATGTCTTATATGCTAGGCACTGTTTTAAAGTGCTCTCCGTGTAACTCATTTTATCCTCAAACAACTATATATATGACTAAGTTAATATTATACCCTCATTTTTCAGATGATGAAAATGGAAACAGAGAAAGGTTGAGTAAGTAGACCAAGGCCACACAACATGCAGAGAGCATAACATGCTTTGCGTCATGGCTAGCAGGAAACATTTTTTGAGGGCTTACAATGTTCTAGTCACTTCATTGAGAACTATAGTATATTATCTTATTTGATTTTTACAATCACCCTTTAAGATAGGTAGCATTATTACTCCATTTTACAGATGAGAAAACAAAAGTGTAGAGAAATTCAGTTACCTGAGGTCACATATCTAGCAAAGGGTAGTCAGTACTCAAATCCATGTCTGACTCCAAAGTCAGGGCTCTTTGTGTCTACATGATAATGCCCATCATTGGTAACACCCTCAATGTCCTTCCACTATGGCCACACTCCTTGTGCTCCCTTTTTCTTAGAAATACAATTAGAAAGGAAATGTGGACAGAATTAGAATAAGGAGTGAGGCCAGCAGCATGAAGAACATAGTAGTTCCTTTTAGGTGGTATTGTGTACACATACACACAGACATGTATGTGTCAGGGTGCCTAGCTCTGTACATCATGATATTCCTTGCATCTGACCCCTGTCCTCAACTTTTGCTGTAGCCTAGAGATTACAAGTTTATTTTTAATTCATATTCTATATTAAAATTAAGTCAACAATCAGCAGATCAGTAATTTAGATGCTGGGGAAAGTTTACAGCGGTAGCAAATCCCTACAAAGGTCAAGAAGATAATGTAAATAAAGTGGCAAAATACAACCTCCAGGGAATGACAGAAAATTTGATAAGCTAGAAAGTACTTGTCCAAACTCAAATAGCAGGTACTAGGCTCCAGTAGATGGTTGCCATGTGGCAGTATGAATCCCCTGCGACCAGATCTCACAATTTTTCAGGAAAAATTAGAAACCTAGACTGTTGGTGTAAAATCTCCTAACTTGTAAATATTTTAAAGTAATCCAATTTTTTAAGCATTTTGAGGCTAACATTGTGCTGGCCAAACAACAACAAAAAAAACCACATCTGTAGGCCTGTCATTCATAGTCTGCCTAATATTGGGTTAAACATAGGAAGCTCTGAAATGAGAATTTAAAAAAGAAGACTGACAGAAACTTGGATCTTGTGGATTATTTGTTCTTTGAAAAATGGGCTTCAGTAAGAATAATTTTTTTTTGGTGGAGGTGAGTGATTAAGGGGGTAGGATGGGAATGGGTACCAAAGCAGTGGCCCTCTTCAATCAGACCCTCTTCATTGCTCCTTTGGAGTAATATTGGTATTGGGTGCTAGGAAAAAAAATAGCAGGATTCTACTTAACAGCTCAAAGGGAGCAGCTGCTTTACAATCGTGTGAAGTGCAAATGCCTTTGTGCACAAAACAAATAACAGTATTTGTAAATTTGTAAATAATGTAGCACTTTGCCTGCTGTCCAAATGCTTTGGGTGCCCCCAGAGGCAGAAAAAGAAGTCTGAGGAGGCAAAATGTTAGAAAAATGACCTATTGTCTCAAGAAATGGAATTTAAAAAATATCTTTAGTAATTGATTTTTTTCAATTGAATCCTTATTTAGGAACTATAAAGGGGCCCAGTTCTTAGGCCAGTAGAATGAAGACATGTAGAGAAGTAAACAATTTCAAGTCCAAAAGTCAAAGCTGTTATTAACAGGATAACTTCTTTCAAAAGTGCTGAACATAAAAATTTGCCCCCAGTCCTTGGTTGGTGGCAAGAATCTTCATTTTACGAAGGAGATAGCAAGCCTAAACCATAATAGTTTATTGTATTCGATGTCAGAGAAGGGATTGGTGACAGAAGATAACATAAATCCAATCTCTCTGCTCCACAAACATTCAATTCACAAATATTGGAGCCCTTTTATAAGATCCGTTAGCTATTATTCGAGATTCAAAAGAGATGCCCTAGGAGAGGAGAATGTGTGGTGTATTTAGGAAAAAACAAAAAACTCATTGTTTTCTCCAAGCTTTTTAAGCATTTCTCTGTGGGTTGAATTAAGAGTTGAGAATACAGAGTGCACGTAACTTTTCCCCTGTCCTCAAGGGGTTCACAGTCTGAGGGAAAAAAAATAGAATCTAAAGCAATCATTTCAATACTGAGCTTGATGCTAAGGAGAAGGTATGAGAGAGCTACCATGGACAATTTGACAAGCGCTTGACTCTTCCGGGAGATCTTTCAACAGGAGAAGAAATCACCAGGCAGAAGCCATTAGAAGAGATAAGTGGACTATTGGTGGGCCTCATGTAGGAGAATGACAGATCAAATGTGTGCTGTCAAATGTTCCCTGAGTGTTCTTATTCATCGTGAGATAAGTGCAAATTGGCTAAACCTCCCCATGAAATATTTTAGCAAATTATATCAAGAGCTTTAAAACATATTCATAGCCTTTCTATTAGAAATTCCATGCCTAGGAATCAGGGATGCCGCCAGAAACTTATGTATGAGGAAGCTTATCAAAGCATTACATATACCCATAAAAAACTGGAAGCAACCTACATGTTCAATGGTTAAATAAGTTATGGTACGTCCAAGCCATGCGATTTTATGAACTACATGTAAGCAAAAAAATTGAAGACTATTTCAAGACAAGTAAAACAGATCTTTTAAAAAATATGATGTAAACTGTTTAATGAAATATTATCCTAAGCTTGTAATAAAATATTTAAAATAGTTCTCAACATTGGTTGCAATTTACGCCCATATCTCACATTTGTAAAGTTCTTTCTTGTTTAGGCATAGCAGACGACACGAGCGGGTGGAGTTTCCCTCTGCTCTGTGTGAAATCAAGAGGATTGACTTTTGTTTCCTTCTCTCTTAACAGTATGAGGAATAGAATAGAGTGAAAAAATCAAATGGAGTCACTATGGCTAAGTCAGCGAATTATTAAAATCAAGTAGGTGGAAGTATGAGGAAACAATTCTGTTCTTGTTCTAACTGGCCTGGGAACTTAAACTTGTGAGTTGTCCAGTGCCGCGTCAATGCCTGGATATACATCAAAGCTTCAGATAATCCTCTGATACCCGCTGAAGGACTAAAGAGTGTTCCTGTATCCAGACCACCAGCCATCTAGAAGATTACCATTTTGGACCAGACTAAGACTGCAGGACTGATTCTTCTCAAGAATGTACTTTTCACTTATAAAAAACCCTCAGCTTTTCTTCTTCATTGGAAAACTATGGGCATTACCTTGCTGTGTTTCCAGGTTGTAAACCCTAAGACCCTTGAATAAATCTTTATCATTTATTTGCAGCAAAGTCCCCAGACACTTTTTCAGTTATTTTTACATATGTGAGATTGGCGCCATGGAATTTGAAGAACGCTCTGCTTCAATTCGTTAGACTGGAGTAAGGCAACTGCTTGAGCCTTTTGTGCTCTGTTGTCTCCCCAATGGCTCTGGGGTTTCAATGATGAGTTCTCTCAGTTTCAACCTCTCTGCTTCATTGAGATTCAGAGCTTTGTTCTGGGGTCCTCTGATACTGGTTTTTGCAATGGGGTGCCCTATCTCTAAGTCTCTTACGGAGGGGCAACCCCATTCTGGAATGCCAGCTGGATTTATGGTCCATCCTCTGCTAAATATTTCTAGATGGACTTCTGATATGAATGACAATTTGAAATTACAGTGACCACTCTGGGGATTTTTCGAGATTCCAGAATGAGTATACTTATGTGCACAATTAGAGAGTCTTAGAAATGTGAAACAAGCTGAATGAGAAACGTTTTTCTATTGGTACTTGGAGACGTCTAAGAAATTAAATGATTCAAAAACAGCCTTAACTGCTCTTCTGTGTTTTTGTCCAGCCATGACATCTTTCAGGGAAACTTATCTTTAGCATAGGATCTTCACCTTCTAGTTGGGAAATCTAGCTAGTTATATACACAAACATTTTTGTCCCTTCTCTTGTGCCTTTTTAATAACATGGACCAACTTAGCCAAAATAATTTAAAACTCTAATGGCCATTCAGGGAAAACTTTAAGTCTATACCTCAAGGGCCCTCCTTAAAGAGAGAATTCCAAACCTCTTGGGGACAACAGAATGCATTCTTTCACTGGCATGCACAGATTCTAAAAGATGAATTGACTTTTCAAATAGTCCTAAAAGATCCTGAAAAGAAACTTTGGTCATCTGAGTAGGTGCTTTAAAACGTCTTACTATTTCTCCCTCCTGAAATCTGGTATTTCAAAAAAATTAATATCTCTATGATCAAAGGTTTGGCAAAATTAGAAAATGAAAATTCGAAGTCTAATAGGAATTTTTTTTAAAGTCTCCTCCCTTAAGCTAAAATAAAACTATGCACCCAGAGGGAAAGAAGCAAATTAGGAGGATGTAGTTGGATGAGTAGATCCCAAAACTGGACGGTTGTGAAGGTACAATCCAATCCTTTGGAGCAAGTGTCATAATCTTACAAATCTTTGTGAAACCAGAAATGCAACTCTAGAAGCAGCTCAAAGCCCATTTATCCTTACCATCCTCGATTCCTCTTCCTGATGGAAACACAAATAGAAAACAAATGTTTTTTAAAGCACAAACTGCTGATCTGGCTCCAAGACTACTTGTCAAGGGCAAAGGCAAATCTTAATTGTCTTCGCCATAAATATTAATAAGAAAAAGCTCTAACCATCTGAACAAATAAACTTAACTGTTATACATTAGTGAGTTTTTCCTTATTGTGCCTATCTCAGGGCTGAAATTAAAAAAAAAATCTATGGGAAGGGAGGTGGAGAAGGGTATGGGGGATTTAAATGGTGATGGATGGAGACGTGATTTGGGGTAGTGAACACACAACACAGTGCACAGAAGATGTGTTGTAGAATTGTGCACCTGAAACCTGTACAGTTTTGTTAACCAGTGTCACCTCAATACATTCAATAAAAAATAAAAATTAAAGAACCCAAATCTATCAGGTGTCTGCTTGCATGTTTGTGTGTCCATGTGTATTATGTGCTACTTTCTACTTTCAGATGATATCGCTAATTTATAAAGCTATTTAATTGGCTTAAAGGGACTAAGTGATTGTATAAATGTTCTCAAAAGTATAACATAAACCAACTTACATGCTTTTCAGAATCACTTAATCTGAGAAAATGTTTCATAGTAAAACTGGTCTGAGCTTGGTTTGGCTAAATAAGAATGTCTTTAGAGTTATCGTCATTAAGTATATTTTAATTTTACCTGGGATTACAAAAGAAGTTCATATTATCTCTATTACAAAATTTGTCAGCAGGAAAGTAGCTTGTGATAATAATTAGTCAATTACTATTATTGTCTGATATCTCATGGAGTTTTCATGGTTAATCTAAACATAATTATTAGGAACCAATAATCCAAATAGTTGTAAGATACAAGGTTTTTTAGATAAAATGTTTTAACAAAAATTATCGGGTATATATACTTAAAATGGTTTCCCCAAATGTTTTAATAACTTGGAACTTCAGAATTTTGTCAAGTTAGGTTAAATAATAAATTTATTCAATATCAAGATTATTTCCAAATAAGATAAAAACTGAAACATTAATTGTCATGTTAAGCAAATCTATGTTTTTCTATCAACTTATTACAGAAAAACTATGTGACAAATTTGGATCTGTTAATGAATATGTTTTGTGTTTTGTTGAGGAAGCATATGTTTCTAAAAATTAGGAAATATATTTTCCAGTAAAATAAACTTTTTTGTAAAGGTTGTGAAATCTATTCATAAACTGTCCAACCTAAAGAATGTTAATTGCTTACTTTTTAGTTATAAAGTTTCTAAAGGTTAGGAATGCTAATTAATATGAAAAAATAATGTATTTCCAGTAGAAGAAGGTATAAAGTTCATTTTTGAAAAAATGAACAGAAAATGGTTTGTTCTAAGACAAAGTGCTTATATATGAATGAGTAAGAAGAGACAGACTAAGAGGGACAAGGAGAGTTTAGAAGATTTTAAAAAATAGTTCTTGGGGAAAAATTTAATGTGTAATCAAGCTAGATAAAACTGAATTTGTTAGAAGGATTTTTTAAAAATAAGCTGTAATATCAACAGTGTGCTAAGTAATATTCTTTCACCTGCTAAAAGGATAAAGATTTCTTGAAATATTGGTCTTCTCCTGATAAGATATTGTAAAAAGTCTTCTGCGAAGAAAGCAAAGTTTCTATGTTTTATCAAAATAATTTTCTGTGTTTTATGTCACCTTAATCATGTCTTTGATTAGTTAAGAAAACTTAATCTTCTCAATGGTAAGACCTAACATTCTGTATTTATCTTTAAAACCTTTTATTGTTACTTCGGTCAAATAGATCATTAAGTATTATTTCACAATAACATGATTCTATTTAGTCAACTGTATAAACATTAAGCCTTCTTTTCTATTGTATCTATCTGCATAGAGTATATTATAAATGTTCCAGAACTTGTGTGAAATTTCTGGAAGTCTAATATGTCTTGGCATAAGATGTTTGTGTCAAAATTGAGGCTCATCCTAAAAGGACTGAACCTGAGTATCAAGGAAATGCCCTAGCTAACTTTCAGGCAAGGACAGAGGAACAAAATCTATAAAGGTTGTGGTACATGTGGATAAAATTTATTCTACTTTTGCAAAAATGACCCCTCAGCGCCAGACTTTTGCCATTTTGATGCCATTGAAGCATGGTAACAGCCTGTTCCTAAATCAGAGAAACTAAGATGGGAAAACAATGGCTGTAAATTAAATGCATGGTCAGAGCTAAGGGAAACCCAAGTCAACTGCTTGGTTCCGCTGAGCTCCCTGGCATACCCCATCTTGGGTTTTCCCATTCCTTCATTCAGCATGGTGCATTTAAGCTGGACTTCCTTCAACTGCTACTCAGTATGGGTGATCAGTATGTTAGTTATTGCATGTATGTTTTCCAGATGGTTTGAAGCCTTCCTCTGCTGCAAGGCCGATGCTCTCACAGTGGCAAAGAAATTATAGGAAAATGTGTTCCCCACTTGGGGTATACCTTCCATAATTCCTAGTGTTCGAGGCACACATTTCACTGAGAAAATCATTCGAGCCTTGATGGAAAGCCTTGCAAACTTCCTGGAATTATCACGGACCCTATCACCCTTAATCATCAGGCAAGGTCACGAGAACTCATGGAAAAATTGCATTCATAAGACTGTTAACAAAAAGATTAAGATCAACAAGAATTAATAACATGGGACTGAATGAACTGATAATAGTGATTATAATTTGTATGACTTTTTGTTTGAAATATAACTGGTTCTTTAATCTTCTGTTTTCCAGATATGAGCAAACCTTTTCTCTTAAGCTACCTATGACTTGAGCAATTTGACATACTACACTTTGTGAGCAGAGCTGAAACATTTATCTTTTTCTCCCTCCTTAATACCTCCAGAATTCAGAAACTGTGAGTCTCATCTTTTTATGGCAATATTGTTATTTGTGTAAGTTCAATAAGAATCTGTTCTCTTTGTAAGAGGACATAATTGGAAACTGGTTATATTACCAAGGCTTTGACTGAAATGTCATATTTGAAAAAGACATGCATAGACTCAGATATGACCAGACAGCTTTAAGGAACTACAGCTGTCTTGTGGAAGCCAATAAAACCCTTGGAAATATCAACCTGGTACCTTGCTTACAAGATCCCCAGCAGCCTTACCAGGTGAGTAAAGCAGGTCAGTTCCTGACAGGTGCAGGAATCTTAAGCTATTTGGGGGATATTGAGAAGAAAGGAACTCATCCAACTCTATAGGTATTGCAGGCAGAGTGTGATGGTAAATCTTTGCCCTGGCTTTTCTGGCCTCAAGAGACCTTTCAAAAATTAATTTGAAGAGTCCTTGTGGAAATTCCAGCAAAGCAGATTTAGTAGAGCTTATAAGGTTAATTATTACTTATGCTGCTCCTATGTAAATAGAAGGCTAAGTTTATTGAAACTAGACCTATCTTGAGCCATCTGCATTATTGACTTCTGAAATGAGAGGCAACTGTTTAATTGAACTGACCTATTCTCAAGACTGAGCTGTTTTCCAAAACTGATATATAATATCTCATTTGGTCCTTTCCTCATGTTTTAATCTAAAAATTAACACAACTATTGAGCTGACTATAAATTCATATGTAGCAAGCATGTTTCTAATCCATATCCCCCCTCCAAGGGACATGATAAACCCAAGGAAGCCATTACCACCTTGACATCAAGTGACTCTAAAATCTTGTTTGATCTATGGTGTTTCTCGAGAGAAAAATCCTGATCAAAGTGGGGGAAGTGAAGAATAGAGTGAAGAAATAAAAGGGAGTACTACAGTCAAATTGCTAAATTACTAAAATCAAGTAGGTTGAGGTATGAGAAAACAATTGTATTCTAGTTCTCACTAGCCTGGGAACTTAAACATTTTTGAACTTTCCAGTCCTGTATCATGCCTGGATATATATTACACTTCCAGATAACCCTCTGATTATCCCCTGAAAGACTAAGGAAAGAATGTTGTTCATGTATCCAAAACACTTGATGTCCATCATCTAGACCACCATTTATAATTACCATTATAAATGGAAATCCTTTGTATGACTATAAAGGATTACCACTTTGCACCAATCCAGAGGCTAAGATTGCAAGACTGATTCTTCTCAAGAATGTGCTTTTTAATATAAGAACCCTCAGCTTTTCTTTCTTCTTCAGAAAACTCTGGCTATTGCTTAGTTGTTGTTTCCAGTTTGTAAACCCTGAGCCCTCTGAATAAATATCAATTATTTCTAGCAGAGCCTCCAGACACTTTGAGTTGGTTTGACAAGTGTGATTCAGGATTTATTTGCAAGTCACTTATTCTTTAAATCCCATTCTCTTGTAGATATCCAGGCTAGCTAGGGAAAGAAGGAAGACCAGGTACGGAATAGAAGAGGAAGAAAGGATCCAAGAGCTGAAAATTACCCTGAGAATGGAGAACAAGTATGATAGGCCTGAGGGTGTGAGAACCAGAAGGGTTGTCGCTGTGTATTGAAAATGAGTTACCTGATTGAAAATCTCGGGTGAAACATAAACACATATGGAACAGTTCAGTATAAGAAGTGTCACAAAGCAGTACATGCATGGTTAACTGCCAATAAATAACCTAATAAAAAATTGATGTTACAAAAACTTGGGGGAGTTTGGTGGAGAGAAACATTATTAGGTCACATACGTGTACTGACCATACTCGTATATCAATTAAGATATGCCTTTAAAACTTCCCTTTAGTAACCTTTGTTAGAGGATCTAATTGGATAGGGATGAACTCTCTTGGCCATTCTTTCTAGGGTATTTAGTTATTGAAGAACTTAAAGGGCTTCGTTGTTAAAGGATATATCTATTAAGTAAAAAGAAACATTATGAAAAGAATAAGAGAAAACAGTTTGAAGTTAAAATATGATTTGAGAAATTTCAACTTCTGCACAAAATTCACTTCATCCTTCAATTTCTTCTTTCCTTTAAAATGGACTCACATAAAATCAGCTTTACAAGACAGAACCAGTTTGGAATATAGTCCAAGAAATTTACCACTAACTGGAGACACATATGTGTTTCAGTTCTAGGAAACTGGGCCTTGCTAACTTTCTTCCTGAATTTCTTGGTTCTCTGCATTGAAGAGTATGTGGTAATTTCTCCCTTTGCTAAACTTTCTTGCTTTTACAGTTTCTCCTACCTGTATTTTAAGCACCTTGTCCACACCACTGCTATTCTAGGCTATATATTCTAGTCTACATAGCATTAAGCGACCTTCAGCTATGACTAATTTAAAAGACCAACACATTTACCCAACCACATATCTTAGACCCTTTGGGGGTTTTCCAGTCTATTTTAATCTATTTAAACCCAATGCTGGCAGATTTCAATTTCCTTTGTTCCTCGTGTAGACTTGGTTTATGCCTGGTGATCTCTAAAAGGGATAAAGAGGCAGCTGTTGAAAAAAAATGAGATTGGCAGTTTTAACTACAGTTTGGTAGCTTTGATGTCCTAAACTTGCTAGCTCCTCCCCTCGTAGCACTCTGATTTTGCATCACAACACCACACTGAATCCCAAAATAAACCGGGTAGTTTTTTAAATTAAAAAGAAAGAAATGCAAACCAGTGATACCGTTGCTTTAAATCATCAAAGATTCATTCTGGGAGCTGCAGGCCTTTACAAATCTGCGTATACTAGAAACCTTTAAAACAAAAGCCGAGAATACTTATTGTGTTCTAAAAAGCGAAAACAGGTGATGTCATAACGCACGGTCCTCCGTGGTCACAGCCAAGGCCCGGCCGGGAGTTGGGGCTCCAGTGAGCACGGAGCACTGCGTCAGTGGGTGAAGCAAGTCATCTAATGGGCCCGCAGAACACCGGTGAGGACCAAGCACCAATCAGGCTCTCGCTCGGTGCCTGCCTTTGTTCTCACTGGGGAGCTGGTTTCCCGGCGTCCCGCGTCGGGAACCCGCATTCGACCCGCACGTGCGTTGCTGGCCCCCTAGGGAACATAGGCACCGCTTCCCCCGCCCGCCCCGCTCACTCTGGCCTTGTCTCCTTCCCATTTCTGTCAGCCAGAGCTTTCCCCAATTACATCTGCCTTCTGTCTCTAAAGCGTGAACGCAAAAATCCTGACTCACCATTTTTTAGCTTTGGAAGAGGCCAGCCCAGCCCAATAGTTTTAAAAGGCAATTTGGTCTCTGAACATTCCTTTTCAAGCAGCGCTGTACATTCTGCGTGTATCTGACCAGCTGCCTCAGGAAGGACTTTTGGGTGAGAAAGCAAACCTGTCTCTTTGGCCCTTTAGTGCTAGTCAAATAAAGGAACTTGCATTACCGAGAGGACTGTGAAAAGGGCTTCAGATAGGAAACCGCGACACCAGAGGTTCTGTGTCTTTTCCCCCCTGATTAATGGTGTAAATATGCCTCAAACATCCCCTACTCGCGGCCCAAACCTCGGGTGATTGGTCTTTTGCAATACGAGGCTCACGATAAACGATGCGTGAAGTTCTCAGAGCTCCCTGGACGCAAAGCCCTACGTGACTGCAGTCATCTTAACAGCTAAGCTAACATTCAGGCTGAGAGAAAGCCTAATCACTGATGTGATGGTATGAACATCTTAGTTCCCCACCCCCAGCCCCCCTGCCATCTTCCCAACCTTTCTCAAGATGTCAGGAAATATTTACTTCAGTTTTAGATCCACCAGCGAGCTCTAGCTCCCAGCTATTAATCTCACTTCTCTCACCATTTCTGCGGGGACCTAGAAAGGGGGAGTGGTTTGCCTTCAAGAAGGGCTGAGCTTCCCTGTTAATTTGCATACGACACACCCTCTTTCTCCTATTGGCGGAGCAGCTCAAACTGTATTCCCTCCCATCCTACTACCTAACTAACCCGCCATCTCCCTTTAGTTCGGAGCCTCCGAGATAAACTTAACTTGCCCGGAGATTCGAGGCATCCTAGCCCTCTGTGATTGGCCGGCGCAGCTCCCAACCTAGCTCTAGTTGCTCATTGGTAGCGAGCTAGGCCCCCCCGGAGGCGTGGCCGGAGCTGTCCGATTGGCGGGAGGGGGCGGTACTGAATGTCGAGGTGGTGAAGGTGGTGGGGAGGCGGGGGCGGGGCCGCACTGAGGCGCTGCGGCGGCGGCGGCGGAGGCAGCGGTGGCGGCTGCTCGTCCTAGCCAGGCGGGGGCGGGGGTCTGGAGGATGGAGGCGGGTAGAACAACGGGACGGTGAGGAGCAGCCGCCGCCGTCTCCGCCGTCGCTTCGGCAGCCGCCGCGGTAGTAGCCTGGGACAGCGCTGCTTGCTCTCAGGTCATCGCCTCCTATCCCGATATCCCGCCGGTGGAGGCTGAGTCTGAAGCGCTACCGGCGGCTCGGGGTCGGTCCGGCTCTGCAGCGGCGCGAGCGGCCTCAGTGACAGCCCGGTCCCGGCCCGCCGCCCGCCCTCTGTGCCCGCAGCCAGGATGAACCGGGGCGGCAGCAGCCCATCGGCCGCCGCCAACTACCTGCTCTGTACCAACTGCCGGAAAGTGTTGCGGAAGGTACGGGCTCGGCCTGAGGTCCGGCTAGAGAGGGGCGCTTCCTGCCTGCCAGGGCTGGGGTTGCTTGGCCCCCCGGCGCACTCTTGCGGGGAGGTTCAAAGGGATCCCGGGGCACCTTCCCTACGCCGAGATCGAAAAAGGGGGCGTGGGTTGAGGGTGCAGGGTTAAACGGCTGCTGCTGCTTTTATCTCTGCGGGGATAGACGCTAGTCCCGAAGGGTTGGGGATGTATTTTTTGTAAAGGAGGAGCGCGGGACCTGTTCGATCCCTCTCTTGGTGCTGTTGGTGGAGGTTGGTGCAAAATCAGAACAGCCTGGTCTGGTCTCGAGGAACCTGGCTCCCTTTTCCCTGTGCCTATCTCTTGCGGGTGTTTTTGTTTACTTGGTTGCTTCTGCCTTCCTTGTGCGCTTTCCCCTAACACCCCCTTTTTACCTTTTTCTGATGGTCGTCTTATGTCTATAGCTCAGTCATGGAAGGTACTGGCAAAGTAGCTTGAACTTTATGTCCATGGGAAATGCTATTACAGTTCCTCGGGCTGGGACTGGGGAAGGAGGAGACTGAGGTAGACGTGAGTTATCCCTTTTTAGTAACCCCTGCCCCCCCCAACACGTTTGTTCAGAAAAGTCAGACGCACCGTTAGTTTATTGCTTCCTGGAGTGACTGATAGAAAGTTTACTCCAGTATTGGTTAACTTACTTGGCTTGATCGTTCCGTTAACGGGGTCGGGGGTGGGGGTGTCGGGGGGGATGTCGCTTTAGACCGAGAAAACCTTTTAATCAGACTTTAACACTGGGCGCTGGACAATATTATAATCACATTATCCTTTTCCAAACTATTTTTACATTTCACTAAGTGGAAACATTAGTTGAGGCTCTTCTGTTTGTCCAGTACAAATGAATTAAAATTGCTGAGCTATGCAAATGCGTTGGGACTGAAAGACTAAGATGAATAGGGCACCGTTTTTTAGTCAGTTTCTCTAAATACAGTTCAGCTGGGATTGTTCTTTATTTATTAAGAAAGAAAGAAAGCATCTAAGTAAGCAAGCTCAAATATTTGCGCTCTTTGTCCAAAAACTGTTTTTCTTCCTCTGTGGGTCAGGCCAAGTGCCAATCAAAGTTGTTTTTCAAACCTTTTTTCCCTGCAGCAGGGCTGCTGCTTTTTTTTTTTTCCTATTTTATTCGAGAGCATGAAGAAAGAAAAGGGATTGCAGATTTCATGTTAATTGAACAGTTATATATGCCTTAAATTGTGCTTATTTAGTATGTTTTTTGAAACATTTGATTAAATGTTCATGTTGAGTATGTGCAGTTATTTTTTTCCATAAACTCTGGAATCAAATTACAGTTGATACTTGTTCAGCCCATTGTAGGGCAGCTTGTGAGAAATGTAATGGATCAGAAGTGCAGATCAGCTTAGACGAATGTTAACTCTTTCACTTCAGGGCCAGAGGCATCTGAAATAAGCTTTTTAAAGAATGACTATTCCCTAACTTGGAAAGTGATAGGTTATGTCTTTAACATGAAAAAAGTGTTGTTCATTACACATTTGTTTTACTCAAGCCTGATTAAAATAACGGCTAGTTATTTCTTTTAACTGAATCAGGGAAAAAGAGCTATATTGATTTTGATTTTTTTAAGTGACTAGCATATTGGTAGGCTAATAAAATGTTCGGAGGTGCTATATACTTAGAATCTATTTTCTTTTTCTTTTGAGAGAACCATGCCTATGGATCCATCATACTCTGCTAGCATTCTTTATATCTTTCTCTTGGCTTTTAAGAATCTGTATTTACTCAGAAAGAAGATCTTCATTTCTAAGCATTATTAATGGAAGAGGTATATGGAAAATGGATATTTACCATTTTCACATTTTGTAATTGCTGTTCATACCTCTGCCAGGATTCCAGTTTTTAGTAACTCCAAGGGGTATTTAATATTGGTTCATGCAGTAGCATGAAATAGCTGTAGATGGAAGTGGAATTGTTTGAGCCAGTTATGACATGACTTGGCAACATTTGTAGGTTGTTAAAGATAACTAGTCTTAAATGCTCTTAAAAGATACCAAGTGTTTAGCATTTTAAATTTTTCATCCTAAAAATAGCATGTAAGAATTTATTTCTAATAAGAGATGGTTTTCTTATTGATACAAAGTACATAATTCTAAGTAAAGTGATTCTGCAGCTTTCTAAATCGGATTCTCCGAATTTATCCTGTTTTCCACTTATAACTAAGTGAGTCATAGCATTTTAAATTTTTGTTAAGTGTAGTTAATAATGGAAGAATGAAACTCGTGCACACCCAGTGCGAATTATTCTTTGCTGTTCTAATCCTCATTAATGATGAGGGAAGATCCACCTTTATATGTGGCATGATGCCTTTTTCTCTCAGTGGCTTAATTTGTTACAATGTGTTGAATTTGGAGAGGGTAGGGGAGAGTGTAGGGATCTTCAAAAAGAACTGGATTTACCTTCACATGAAATAATTTAGTTTAACCCAATATCTAAAAATAGAGTTTTATATTGTAAGAGAGTCACACTTACTCTTAAAAGTTCCTTTATGATTTTGATTCAGTGTCCTCCAAAGTAAAGAGCTTCTTCAGATATGGAATATATCTAATTTGGTAACTTTAGGTCAGTAAAAAGAATAGAGAAGTAAACCACAGAGGAAAACAAACAAAACTGTCCACAAATCTATAACTCCTACTATGTCTAACTTTTCTATTATCAATGAAATAATGCAATAAAGTTTCTAATAAAAGAGGAAATGCCTGTATTTATTTTGGAAAAGTTAATGAGTTTGGAAGTGTAATATATTTTACTTGAAGAAATTCCAGGGACAACTAGATAAATTTTAAAGTGGAGTGCCAAACTGCATTAAAAAAGGTAGGTAACCATCAATCCACTCATTTTCCAACAAATACAAGGTGGCACATTACAATGGACTTTTATTAAGTTGTTGATGCTTTAGAGTGAATAAAATTCTGCACTATAGAGAATTTAACATTTAAAAATTCTAAATACATTTAGTAGTTTCAGTGCTATATATTTGTTGGTTGTTGTACTTTTCCACTTTGCATATATAGCCATTTATTTTGACAACTTTTGATGGTTTTGTAAGTGAAGAGACTGAAAATAAAATGGGAAGTGTTGGATTAAACCGTATGAACCTCATTTTTCTAGTCAAAATTGTCAGTTAATAGCAATTCAGTATGGTTCGGCCAACAGAATGGAATTGCTTTGTCTGTGGCTATATTCTGTCTTATTTAATCAGGTTTCTTACATACATAATTTTGTTTGTCAAAAGCAGTTTTTTACTTCATTTTACCTAAGTGAACTAAGCAGAGATTAAGCAGTGAATTTATGATAGCAACTTACTATGCAGTGGTATTCAAGCAGCTTTTTATGGGCCCCTAAAATGCTTGTGTTCAAAAATGCTTGAGTTGGATTAAATTTTTAAGTTGGATCCAATCTTAACATTGTTTGAAAAGTTATTTTGGTTGTAAGATTTTTGTACAGGACTTGAAGTAAACCTTGTTCTACTACCTTTGTAGATATATTTGAAGATTTTTGTTAATATGACTTTTTAAAAAAAGATTTTATTTATTCTTAGAGAGAGGGGAAGGGCGGGAGACAGAAGAGAAATATCAATGTGTGGTTGCCTCTCCTACGCCCCCTACTGGGGACCTGGCCTGCAGCCCAGGTATGTGCCCTGACTGGGAATCGAACCAGAGACCCTTTGGTTCACAGGCCGGCACTTAGTCCACTGAGCCACACCAGCTGGGGCAATATGACATTTTTGAGAGAGATTGTCATTGATTATGAAGGTACTGGCCTTTAATTAAAATTTTGTTTCTGTACATATCTACTTATATTAATTTTTTACATTTGAGAACACAAACTTATTGTTATTAATAGTTACTTTGTGACAAAGACTGATAAAAATAATTGTTTTGTATGTTTATGTGCTTCAGATTTCAGGTTCAGTATAAGATTTCATTTGTAAAAGGGATTCTGCTACTCTTCCCATGGGCACCCCCCCCGCCCCAAATAAATTACTAAAACTTAACTGCTAATGTAGTGATTCTGGGATCCACAAAATGTGCTCACAGTTAGGTCTTTGATAGGTCTTTTATAAAATTGTGGGCAAGTTAGTTAACCTCCTTGAAACCTAGTTTTTTCTATCAAATGTAGGTGATTTCCACTTACCTTACAGGTAGCTGCATAGCTTGAGAGAAACAATGCATGTTAAAATACTTTGTAAACCATAGAGTACGACTATAAATATATAAAAAAAGACAAGCCTATTTATTTTTACTTTTTCCTCATACCTTAGTTTTTTTGTGTTGTGGCAATATATTTGAATACATAACTGAATAATTTGGTTATTCTTTACATTTTTGTCCCATTTAATTATTGCCTGTAAATGGGAGCTAAAGATATGCTTTCAGTGAGAATGAGGAACATTTTAAAATTTGCATATATGTATTTGTATCCAGTCCCCCCCCCCGCCGACTTCTGCCTTTAATAGTAATCCAGTAAGTAGCTTTTGGTTTTTCAAATAATAAAATTGCATTTTGGACACTTCAGCAGATGAGGGAAATTGGTACTGGGTTTGAAAAGACTGAAAGTTAAGGATGATTGTGTTTTTAGAAGTTGGGGGCAAATCTAGGGTAAAGCGAAACAAAATTGATTTTAATTTGGGAGAAGAGTTATGAAAGTAAAAGTCATTTGTCTTTTTCCCCCATCTCTTCATCTCTCTCATTTTTTCCTTTTGAAGGGATTGGGTTATGTTTGGCTAGATCACCACAATTTTTAGAATGTATTCACATGGTCTCAATTGATTCTCAGAAACTGAGAACATTTAAGTGGCATGGCCTTTGTCATACAACTAGTAAGGTATCCGTTTAATTCTCATTACTGCTTCTACAATAAATAAAGCAGTATTTCAGTTGTCTCCCTCAGTATACAGGTTGTCAGGGAATATCCACATTCTAGCTTCAGCATCTTGGGAATGCCTATAGGTACCTAGAACTCTGCAAGTAATATTTGTTGGAAGTATGAATTTTAGCTACTCTTTGACACATTATTGCAGAGCCACCTGGAAGGAAAGGAAAGGAGTTAGCTGGCTGTTTTTATTATTTTTGTAACAGTTGTTTTGGTTAATTCCTTCAGATAAAACAAAACTTGTCTAGTACAATCTTCATATCCTGGTGGTGTCCAAGACCCTTTGGAGATTGAGGGTTCAAAACTGTTTTTATGGCCATACTAAGACTTCATTGCTTTTTTTCACTGTGTGCAACAGCATTGAGGTGAAAACTGTGCTGGCCCCTTAGTGTAAGTCAGGGTAGTAGCACCAAACAGTAATTGTATCCACTGCCATCTATTCAATGGGGAAAAAATGCATTTCATTTAAGAGTGTCCTCAGCCCTGGCTGGTGTGGCTCAGTGGATTGAGCACTGGACTGCAAAACAAAGGATCTCTGGTTCAATTCCCAGTCAGGGCACACTCCTGGGTTGTGGGCCTGGTCCCCAGTGTGGGGCATGTGAGAGGCAACCACATGTCGATGTTTCCTTCCTGCTCTTTTTCCCTTCCTTTCCCTCTCTAAAAAATAAATGAATAAAATATTTAAAAATAAAAAAAAAAAGACTGAAAAAAGAGTGTTCTTGAAGCAGTAAGAATTGAAATTTTTTAAATCTTGACCTTGAATGTCTATCTTCTTAAAATATCCTGTGTGACAAAATTAGAAGTATGTAAAGCACTTCTGCATAGCACATTTCATTGTCTCTAGGTAAGGAATATGTGCAGTTGTTTTAGTTACAAGCTAAACTAGTCACTTCTGAAATGTAACACCATTTTAAAAAGTACATTTATAGCAGCTTTATTCAAAATTGCTCCAAACTGGAAACCCAAATATCCTTTAACAAGTGAATGTAAAACAAACTGTGGTACATCCATACAACGGAATATTGCTTAGTCATAAAAGGCAACACGTACGAGTCTGCAAAGACACTACGCTGAAGGAAGCCAGTCTCTAGATGTTATATCCTCTATTATTCTATGTAGGTGACATTCTGGAAGAAGCAACTCTAAAGGGACAGAGATCAGATCAGTGTTTGCCAGGGGCTGCAGTGGGGCAAAGTTTTGACTACCAAGAGGCAGCATTAGGGGAGATTTTGGGTGATGGAACTGCTGTGTCCTGACTGTGAAGGTAGGTGGACAAATATGTGAAAATATACAGAGCTACACATGAAAAAGTTAATTTTATGTTAATTTAAAATAAAAAAATGTTAAATACCCCCATTTTTATTTAAAAGAACACCTGTCAGACAAACTTGGGGTGTTTGGTTAAAAATTTCTTAAGAATGACTGTGGCCCTAAAATCCCAAGGAAAAAACCTGACAGTATTCATTACCAGTGAAAAAAATTCAAACTTTCAAGGAAATGTGGATATACATTTTTTTGGAAAATGTATATCTGCCATCATTAGTCTGAAAGCATCCCAATTCTCAAGTCATTCTTCTTGGGTGATATTAATGGATATCATATTTTAATGTATAATAAAATTTGGTAACATTTGGAAGATCTGCATAAGTCAATGAACCCGTATCTTCCAAGTGACCAATATAAAGCCATTGCTACTCAGGGCCTTCCTTTTTCATCTAAGAACCAATCCAGTCAGTTAAGCACAATGGACATGATCTTTGCCATCTGATTTTTTTTAATCACAGGAAATAAATGATGTCAGTTATTTTTCTTAAATTTTCAGGATCACTTTACTCATTTTTGACAAAACCTTTATCAAAATCATACATGGGTAAAAGATCCATTCAAAGTACAAGACAAATTTTAATAAAACTATAGAAAGTTAAGTTCAGTGATAAAGTTTCAGATTCTACTTTGCAGCTAACCTTTAAGAAGCTCTACTTGTCAAGTTTTGGTGTGATATCAAAGAAGAATATTTACAATTATCTTTTACATTTTTCAACTACATTTTCTGTGTGAGGCCATATTTTCCTAACTTCAGTCAAAGCATATTAACAAGAGATTGAATGCAGAAGCAAATATGAAAATTGGCCATCATTTGCATTAAAGAGATTTGCAAAAATGTAAATGTCACTCCTCACTTTTTGATTTGGAAAATTTATTCTTATAAAAATATGTAACTTACATTAACATGTAAGGAATTATAATAAATGAGTCAAACATTTAAAATTTTCTCAGTTTTAATTTCTAATACAGCAAATGTTGACAGTTGTAACCAACACATAAACAGAAGCTCTTTTGGGTCCTTGATAATTTTTAAGAGTGTGAAGGAGTTTCAAAACCGAAGTATTTGAGAACTGCTGAGTCAGAGTTCCTCATAGCAGTGAGTAGAACATACAGATTTTTCAAAACTCCTGTGACATCTCCAGAAAGTCTTTTTTTAAAATAAATATTTTTTGTTCTATTATAGTTGTCACAATTTTCCTCTTTGCTCTCCTCTGCCCAGCCAGCCCCCCTCTCAGAGTCAGTCCCCACCCCGTTGTCCATGTCCAAGGGTCATCCGTACATGTTCCTTGACTAGTCCCTTCCCCTTTCTACCCATATCCTCCTCCCCTCTGGTCACTGTCATTCTGTTCCTTGTTTCCTTGCCTCTGATTCTATTTTACTTGTTTGTTTTGTTCATTAGGTTCCTCTTATAGGTGAGATCATATGATACTTGTCTTTCATCTGGCTTATTTCACTTAGCACAATTTCTCTAGTTCCATCCATGCTATCATGAAGGGTAGTAGTTCTTTCTTTCTCCTGCATAGTATTCCATTTTGTAAATGTTTCACAGTTTTTTGATCCATTCATTTATTGATGGGCACTTAGGTTGCTTCCAGCACTTGGCTATTATAAATAATGCTGCTATGAATATAGGGGTGCACAGGTTCTTCTAAATTGGTGTTCAAGATTCTTAGAGTATAATCCCACCAGTGGAATTGCTGGGTCAAAAGGCAGTTCCATTTTTAGTTTTTTGATGAAATTCCATACTCTTTTCCACAGTGGCTGCACCAGGCTGTATACCTACCAATAGTGCACTAGGGTTCCCTTTTCTCCATAGCATTGCTAGCACTTGTTGTTTGTTTAATGATGGCCAATTTCACAGGTGTGAAGTAGTATCTCATTGTGGTAGTGATTTGCATCTCTCTGATGGCTAATGATGTTGAGCATCCTTTTATATGTCTAAGGTCTTTTCTAATCTTCAAACTCTTTCCCTTCTCTATTCCTAGGACTGCCATGCTATCCAAGTACACTGCATTTATTGCACTTAGCGCAAATTAGAATTAACAGTTTATATATATTGTTCCCCTATAAGTTTGCTTCTTATTTGGGATCTGGTTAATGGAAATTTTATTTTTAGCAAAATAGGATTTTGATTTAAAAATGTATTGCACATATATATATAAACAGTATATTTACATTGGATACAATATAACCTAATATAACTTCTCTCATTTTCCAAAATATGTCTTACAACGTCTTTTTTTCTTTATTTTTCTCTATCTATAAGGAACACTTTCAGAAGTTCAGTAGGAAGAACTATTTTGTCATCTTTGTGACCATGGGAATGTTTCAATTAAGTATTATACCACATTTTGGACCGAGTTCTGATAGGGAGCAAGAATGCTAGTCCTCTAAGAGAGTCAGCACAATGGCCTTAGGTCTTGGTATTTCTAAAATGTAAAATGGCCGTTGCTTTGATATGAAGACACACGTTACCTCCTGGACTCTGCTAGTGTTCTTTAAGGGATGGCTGCTTCAGAGTAGTTAAGGGAATACCTTCAAATTTCCAAGATTCTCTGTAGGTCATGACCTGAGGTTCATTTCCCAGTAGAGTTCTGGCTAAGCCATTACCTCTTTCATCTCCTCCTCTCCTTTACCCCCCAACTCCTTTCCTTTGGAAGTCTCCCAAGCCAGCTGTGGGGTCCTTGTTGTTGGTAGGCCTGGACTACCCCTTAGCTAGCCTTACTTTTTAGATCCACCAGAAGTGAGCCACTCATTGGTCTATGGGCCAGGATATTGCCTGCCTCCTGAGGGACACATGAATATTACAGGATGTTCAGTGATGGATTGAAATACCTTGCGTTTTGCTACTGAAAGCTTTTAATAAGAAATGATAGGCATTTAACTTCGTTTCATAAAGAATGTATTAAGCATCTATATGCATAAGTATGGCAAAGTATAAAGATGGCTGATTTAGGGCCATGTTATTTCTTGCCCCAGAGATTTCTTACTTAACAAGTACAAAATATATATTTGAGTACTGTTTAGTAGCTACTTCTAATAGAAGTATATGTTCTCATTTCTAGATATATATTTTATTTTTACATCTTCCTCAATTGCAAAGATGGAACTAGTCAAATGAAATCTCTCTTTGCCAATAATGCAGATTTACCTCATGGGGAACTAGAGCTAGATTTTGTGGAATATGACTGTAATTCTCTGGGACTGTAACTCTTAGTTTTGAAATGCATTTTATAATATCAACAATAGTAGCTTCCCTACTGTCTGTGTGCCATACACTATGCTAAATATTTAAGCTGTAGTGATGTATCACATTTACTCGTCATTATAAACCTATGAGAAATTACATTTTGTGAATGAAGAAAGTAGGGCACCAGAGAACTTTAGTTACTTACTTAAGGTCAGAATACCAGTAAGTGTCAGACTTTGAAACCTGAGTTTCAAAGCCTGGCTCATTTTACAGGTATAAACGCTGTATTGCCTTCCATTATACTTGTTTTTCTTTTATGTAAAGGACTCTTAGAAAATGTAAAGTTAATGAAACAGTATGACCTGATTATTTGAAAGATGAATAGGAGTGATTTCAAATTCAGATATTTTCTACTTTGTACATTAGAAATGCAAAATTTTCCACCTATAATAAGTTGAGAAACAAATTGAAGTTCTCATTGAATAGTTTTGAACTTGCTGGCTAGCTCTTTTATCTATATAAATCTGTTGTTAATTTTGTGACCTTTATTTCCTAATCCCAGAATGTACTTTTCCGAATTTCCCAGCAAATTTTGACTTCCTCTTTTTGCCAACTAGTAATTCATTAATTCAATAACATCGATTCATTCAATATTACTATAGTATCTGTGGCATAAAACACTATCTAGAAACATTTTGAGTTAAATACTGTCTCTTGACTAGGTATCAAAGAAACATTCTCACTTTCTGGTAATTTTTTTTGTAGTAAAAAAGTGATTTATGAGGACAAATAACATGAATGCTCATTCCCATTATTCATTTTGGTTTCCTGTGTTAAGGCAAAAATAATGGTAAAGGAAGCAAAGAACCCCTGGGACTGGTATCTTTCCACAGGCTTTTCTTCTTACAGCTCCTATAATAAATACTATAACTGTAGATGAGTTTTTAGTCATACAAAGGTTTTATGTTGTGGGAAGATGTCATTCTGCTATTTGTAAATTAGAACAACTGAGAATTTTCCATGGAAACACAGTAAGAAACCTAGTTAAGTTCCAGAACACTACCAATATGACAGGTGTAGTCAGTAGGCATTTACTGATGAACCTGGAAACCTAACCACTAGGTATAACATTGTTTCCAGGGGAAAATACATCCTGAAATATAAGCAATTGATTCACTGGAGTCTATCTTTCCTATTTTGTTATACTTACCACTAAAAACAGTAATGATTTTGACAAAAAAAATACTTTTAATACATTTACTCGGAGGATAGTTTTAGTTATTGTATCTAATAGGAAAACTGTTAAGGCAGTTGCATTCAGTATTCATGTAGGAGTTGAAAAAAAGAAAGGGATAAAAATTGGATTATAATCAGGGAGTTAGGATAACCAAGGACCATCATCAAGCTGGCTTATCCTTGTTCACTTTGTTCTAAGTCTCTGGCCCAGTATTTTAAGCAAGGTGGCATACTTTTTGCTACCCATCATTGTCTCATTTTTTTCCTCTTAAAGATTTTATTTATTTATTTTTAGAGAAAGGGAGGGAGAAAGAGAGGGAAAGAAACATCGATGTGTGGTTGCCTCTTGCCCCCCACCCCACCCACAGACCTGGCCCGCAACCCAGGCATGTGCTCTGACTGGAAATTGAACCAGCAACCCTTTGGTTCACAGGCTGGCGCTCAGTCCACTGAGACACAGCGGCCAGGGCCCTGTCTTTAAGGTAATGAAAAAAATAGTCAATTTTACCTCCCCAGGAAGTTTCCTTTTCATATGAAATTAGGAGTTTAATACCTGTAACTTAATTTTTGGTGTGAATTAATAAAGGAAAACAAATAAGACCAGCAAATTTATTTGACTAAAATAAAAACAAAAGAGAATCACCTAAACTAAAGGTACGTTAGCACTGAGCCCCAATTAATGTTAAAATTCTTACATTACTTGAAATTAGTGACTTTTTAGTTGGAGTATGGAATACCTATTTCTGTTATAGTTTTATTTTTTTTAATGGAGTAAGAGGTATACGGTTAATCTTTTCAGATATTGTTGTATACTGTATAGCTATTAAAATAACTACAAGGTACAGGTTCCAATATTCCTTAGGCAAAGTGCATTGATTGTTGAACACCCAAGATTAGCATGAACTTAAAACTTCTTACCGTTATGCGGGAGACCTGTTTAGTATATAGTGCCCTTAAAAATGAAGGAAAATACATGTTTTGGTAAATGAGAATGTAGAAATAGTTCTCTCTTTTTTTAATAAAAATACATAGATTGCAATCTTATACCTACTCCATATCTCAATGCTGTTACCTTTTCATGGCCTGCATATTCTTAAGCAGTCAAGAAATGTAAGGGCTGTAAAGATATATAAATCAACCACTCACGTACTACATGAGTATCTTTCATTCATTTGTTTGTTCATTCAACAAACATTAAGTGTTTCTACTTGTTAGGCACTGAAAAAAACACAGAGTGAGGACATCAGAGATTTTGCCTAAGTAATGTGATGAATTACAACATATATCTGATTTCACAAAGAAGTCTTAAGATTATGCTCTTCTCTTGACAAATAGTACAGGACAGGATTTGGTAAACTTTTTCTGTAAAGAGCTAGACACTTTAGGCTTGTAGACCTAAAGGACAGCCTAAGTAGTTGTCTCTGTGAAACCTACTCAAGTCTGTCTTTTTTTTTTTTTAAGAATTTACTTCTTTTTTTAGAGAGAGGAGGAGGTGAGAAAGAGAGGGAGAGAAACATCAATGTGTGGTTGCTTCTCATGTACCCCCCAGCCAGCCAGCAACCCAGGTGTGTGCCCCGGACAGGGAATCAAACCGGTGACCCCTTGGTTTGCAGGCTCATGCTCAGTCCACTGAGCTATACCAGCCAGGGCTCAAGTCTGTCTTTGTATCATGACACCAGCCATAGCCAATTCATTAAAGAGTGTACCTTTGTTCCAATAAAACTTTATTTATGGACACTGAAACTCTAATTTTATATAATGTTCACGAGCATTCTTCTGATTCTTTTTAAGTCACTTAACAATATAAAACCCATTCTTAGCTCCCAGGCAGTGCAAAAAGAGACAGAAGGCTGGATTTGCCCAGCAGTTGATAGCTTGCTGACCTCCTGGATCGGAAGAAAGTGCAGTGAATTTGACATCAGAGGCCTAGGTTAAGTGACCTTTCTGAATTGTGCTTTGCTCATTATTAAAATATACATAGTAATAGTACTTATTAAAGAAGGTTTTCTATATCATTCTAACTGTTCTTGTGTTGATGTGCAAAATTAATCAAAAGCAGACTCATTTGTAGAAACTTCTAATTAGAAATGACCTGTCTACATAGTACCTGGATAGATACCATGTAATTTTGATGGATCCAAAGTAGAACTGAATATGTAGGTACTGAATATACTTGAAAGCACATAAGTGAGGTCATTTAGCATTATAAACAGAAGGCTTTTTACCTCTTTTGAAATTGTCACACCTTATTGGATTTCAGTGGCAGTGCCATTATGCATTACAGAGCCTTAGATTTCAATTGAAGTTACATTTTGACTGTTTTCCAAAACTTAATTTATTATGAATGGTTTGGATTGATATGTCATAGTGCAAAATTAATCACTTAAGAACCTGAATATATTATATTTTGTGCTGGTCAGAGTCCCTATGTTAGGATTTCAGAGCTCTGTTATTCACGTGTCTGTGAGGGCTCTAGAAAAGATAATGTGTTGTAGTTGTGTAGACACTCTTTGTGACTACAGATAGGCAGTGCCAACAGGCATAGTAGCTTTTCTACTGTACATAATTTTAAAGTGTTGAACTCATTTATTCCATTAAAAGCCTACTTCTGTAACTAACTTCTTCAACCAACATAAACATAGTGGCACTCAGGAGATGTGTCATGTAATAAAGTAAAACAAACATAAACTTAGGAGCTGTCAAAGGTAGGACATACCTGAAGGCAGAGGTAGATGAATGTTGATGTTGGGAATGTGCACGAGGGGAGGGTAATTCAGTGAAAACAGACACCTCTGATGAGAAGAGATGGCTGCCAGTAATTAAAAAACAGAAGATCATTTGGAAGGGTATCAGTTGGGGGGGAAGGGGGAGAAGGGAGAAAAAGGTGCAGGGATTAAAAAGTATAAATTGGTGATTTTGTGACTTCCAGCCAAGATGGAGGTGTAGACAGACACACTGCCTCCTCACACAACCAAAAGAAGGACAACAACAAATTTAAAAATAAAAAACAACCAGGAATGACTGAAAACCAAACTGCATGGAAGTTCGACAACCAAGGAGTTAAAGAACAAACATTCATCCCGTAGGAGGGGTGGAGACAGGCCGCAGCTAGAGGACTGGGGAAGGCAAGGCAAGGCTGGCAGACCCCGTGAGATGGCAGATTTTGGACTGGGTGGTTCCACATTCACGTACAGATAAACTGGGAGGAACAACTCAAGAGCAAGACAGAACTTGCAACCCAGAGTTTCCAGCGGGGAAATAATGCCTCAAACCTCTGACTGAAAACACATGTGGGGGTTGTGGCAACAGCGGGAGAACCTCTCAGCCTCACAGGAGAGTTTGTTGGAGAGACCCACAGGGTCCCAGAACATACAAAACCACCCACCCAGGAATCAGCACCAGAAGGGGCCA
>PVKM010001214.1:60611-82760 GCA_004027735.1 Carollia perspicillata | reverse complement strand
TTTTTTTTTGCAAGTAGCTGTCCAGATGTCCCAACACCACTTGTTGAAGAGTCTATTTTTACTCCATTTCATGCTTCTTTCCCCTTAGTCAAATATTAATTGACCATAGAGACTTTGGTTTTCTCTGGGCTTTCTGTTCTGTTTCGTTACTCTATGTGTCTGTTTTTATGCCAGTACCAGGCTGTTTTGTTTAAAGTACATTGACCATTCTTTAGAACACTTCCTGAAGTGTTTAAACAGTGTGGAGGAGAAGCTTCAAACTCACCCTTGACCCCCACATACAAATGCAAACTCTTTATCTTCCAAAGCAATACTTTTCTCCAGTACCTTGGTACCACACAAAACTTAAACGTTCCATAGTGTTGGACCACTTTGGGGCTAAGTGTCCCAAGGACAACAGAAAAATTTGCCTTGCTTGGTGTCAATTTTGACTTTCCCACAGTTGCCTAAGAGTTGTTAGGGCAGTCACTAAACATAACTATATAAACTTCACCAGGAGGGAAATGAGAACCTTGGGTCATGTAGGAAGGGCAGCAGGTTCTGCCTCTTTCTGGAGCTGTACTTAGATTAACAGTGTGTGTTCGGTGTGTTAAGGCTACAGGGGGAAATACAGCTCCAGAGCACCTTTCTTTCAGCTCTGGGTTGCTCTGAGAATGGGTAAAGAAAATGTTTCAGGTATCAGCCTAGAGTCCAGGAAGGTAGAGCCTCCCACCCTCCCACCCCTTTCCATAGAGATGTAATGAGGGAGATAAAAGACAAAGCCAAGCTTTGGGTCTGTGTGATCAGGAGATGATGCCAGTTAGGGAACCTAAGAGCCAGCAGGTTGCATATAGAAATCTCAGGCTTCTGGCGGGAGTGGGGCCATTCAGTTAGTTCCAGGAGGCTTCAAGAAAATCGGTATACTGTGTGACAGAGTATGGGGTGAAAGGTGGAGTGGTGGGGAAGTGTCACACTTGACACTAAGGCACAAAGATCAAAGAGTAACCCAAGGGTCTGGTGACACCTCCATCACCACACCCTCCACACACACATGAGCACATGAGCAATCGTGTGTGCACAACTGGCACCACTAAGCAAGTTACTCTCTCATCCTATAATTCCAGTTGTCTATCCCCACCCCCATTCAGTCTTGACTGAAACCTGGGAGACTGATCCCATTGGTGAGAGGAGCAGGGATGGAAGAAATTAGCAGTGCTCCTAGGATGCCTGCACTGATTACAGTTAGACCCAGCAGGGAACAAAGACAAAGCCAGAGGACATTAAGTCTGTCCCTGGTGACTCAGGGTCCTGCTGTCCTGATGTTAGCCTGCCACTCGCCTGCCATACTGCTGGCTCAACTCCTCTTTCCTCGGGAGGACCGGTGGTTGTGGACTCTGGGCTGAGAGGGGCTTGTGGAGGTCACTGTCCAGTATAGGAAACACTCAGACCAAGGAGCAAAGAAAGACTGCAAACCGGGCACCTCGAGGTGGTACGGTCCTTTCTGCCTGCAACCACATTCAGCCCCCAGTCTGTGCCACCACCCAAAGAAGGAGGGAGCCCAGGGACAGCAAATGAATGAAACAGAAAATTCTGTACCGAGAAGGTAAAGATGAAACGATGGGGGCAGGGCAGCGGGGGCTGACCTAGGGTTGCAGCTGCAGCTTCCTTCCACCCCTGGCCACTGAGCTGCAGAGAAGGCAGGAGCTGTTGCCCCTGCAGGCTGCCCAGTCCTCCCTCTTTCCCTCTCAGCTCTCTGCCTTTCACATCCTGTGATTCAGAGCTGGGAGAGTGTGAGGCATCGACCTCGGCTGGGGGGAGGTGAGTGGTGCTTCCACCAACCTCACGATCCCCCTTTCACCCATGAACACACAACTGATACGGGTTCTCTGCAGCTCACAGCCACTGAAAGAGAGGAATAAAGGGAGAATAGGAGAAGGGGAAAGCCAGGACAGACAGCAGGGAAAAGGAAGAGCTCAGGGTTGAACGTTTTTGGAGGTAGGGGTGGGGAGTAGAAAGGGAGCACGCCTCCTGGTATTTGCACTCCCTGCCTCTCTTTGTTTTTCTTTCCCCTTCCCCGTATAGCATGTTCCAAAAGCAGCATCAAAAGGGGACAGAAACCTAGTCTGGAAATATTTGGAGGGGTGTCTGGGGCTCCCACCAGCTGCAGCTGCTACCTAGTAGCTGGAGCTTGAGGGAACGTTTGTATATTTGAGTGTGAACGCGGTTCTCTCTCTTCCAGTGTCTGCTACCCCTGTCAATTTCCTCGTGTCAGTTTCTTCTCTTACTGGTATTGTGTGGTTGGCTGCGTGAAAGCAGTGCGGACATTTGAAGCTGCACAGTTTGGCTCTGTGACCCAGGAGAAGCTACTGACAGAGCAAAGAGTTTCAGGGCGCTAAGGGAGGCCAAAGGTGAAGAACACCGGCCAACCAAAGGGAAGTTTGGAGATAATTGAGAAGCAAATAGAGAACCAAGGTAGGAGCCAGCACTTGAATCCGTCACAGCACTCCGCCCCTTTTGTTGTGCTCATCCGCCCACCCGCTCTGCAGCTTGGAGGCCCAGGGTTGTCCCAGCCGGCTGTATGCGCGCCGCCGCGGAAGACTAGTCCTGTAAGGTGGCCACACCAGGAGACTGGCACAGGGAGACCAGAAGACGCAAATCTGAATAAATCACTTGGCCAGGGGTAAGTGGACAGGCCGCCCCGTGCCCTCTGCTTTACTGCGGGAGTGCTTCGGAGAGAAAGAACGGTGTGGGTTGAATGAAAGTGCAGGGATGGGGATGCTTTTGGCTGGGAAGCGCTGGCTGTCTGGCTGTGGTCTGGATTCGTGCGAGCAAAGCCAGCAACAGATTGTTTTGGACACAGGGAGAGAGGTGTAGTGGGAGGAAGTTCTAGAGCAATTAAGATAAGGTGGCTTTCAGCAATGACCAAAAACATCTTTTTCACTTGGGATGTTCTCCTAAATCAGAGCTTTGCCTTACCTTCTGACAGTGATCAGCTCTGTTCCAAGAAAGGTACTAAGCTCCCTGGGAACCCGCCCTCAGGCATTCTCAAAATCAGCCTTGCAGAGGGGCATGGAAATGAGGATACTGGCCCTTTTGCCCAGCTACTTTAAAATGCAGAGGGTGAGCTTATGAGGGCCCAGGGACAACTTTTTCTGTTTTGTAGCCTTCAAACTTGAGAAATGGCCACATTCATCTTTCTGGCTTCTTTAAAGGAACCAGGAAATCCAGGTGGGGGGGGGCACCAGGCTAATCTCTGCTCCAAAGTGGACACCCACCTCCCTGCAAATACATACACTGACTTGGACAGTCATGTTCATACCCTCCCACCCACAGAGAGGTACATTCAACGATCTTGATTTTCTAAGAATCAGACTGGGAGAAGGACTTACTCCCCATTTTCAACCTGGGTCTTCTGGCCATAGTCAGGTATATGGTAATCGCTCAGTGGCTAGCATTGTTATCACTCCCTCACAAATTACTTGAACCCCAAAACCACCCTGGGAGACAGGATCTCTGAACTTTACCTGAGTTTATTATATGAGTAGGAGAGACACAGACTAGTCACTAATGCTCCGTTTAGATTTGTTCACGTCAGCTCTGGCTTTAAATGATAATCACTTCATTGACATGGCACTCAGACCTGCTTGTCTATTGCCATATATTTATCTCTATGGCATTTAGCAAATATGGCAAGTTTATATATCAGGATTTATAATTGTCTATTGCCAGTCTCAGGCATTTTTTCATATTCTACAGACGATCTATATCATGTCTCTTTTCTCATAGACTCTTCCAAAGCTGAGATGTATATGATGTCAAACAATACCTTTCCCTCAGTCTTTAACATCTGCTTATTCTAAATCAAAAAGCATAAAAATACATTCATGTAGCACCAAGTTGGTTTCAAAGCAAATGTTTAGCTTAGGATAAGGAAACCCACAGGGTCAAGAGGAGCCTCTGTCACACTGTTTGCAAGGTTGAAGGAAAAACTAAATGCCACCTGAAAGTATGTTTTATTCCCCCAGGAAATGCTGCTTTTATGAACTTTTGCTGTATATATGCTGTGTGTGAAATGCTTTCATATATATATATATATATATATATATATATATATATATACACACACACAATGTGTGTGTGTGTGTGTGTGTGTGTGTGTGTGTAGTGTGTGCATGTATGTTTTCAAGGACCCAGCCCAACCCCATACTACAAATCTGGGCTTGCTTGGTGCTTGGTACTCCTGTAGCAGAGAGGAGAACATTGCTCTTCTATTAAACTTTCTATTTATGACTGTGTTACCAGAATACAATGTATTTCCTCCTTCCAATTCAGCAAATGAGAGAAACAGATTCTGCATTAAGTGGAACTGTTTATGTTCTAATGCTCACTGCTGAGGGACAGAATAGAACAAAGATTACTAAAGCAGGATTGGAAAATGAAGGTGCCCACTCTGTTGCTCTTTTAGAAAATCATAACCAAATATCTTCTCATATAGGTTAAAATTACACTTTCCCATAAATAGCAAAGACCAGGCTGCAGACAGGTAGGGAAGAACTGTCAGCTTCATATGTGGGAACAACTGAAAGTATCAACAAGGATGAAGCCTAAGGTATATGTCTTTGCTCTGTTCTTGCTGATGCAGTGGTTCTTGATCCATGGTTCTTCAGAGGACACAAAGGTGGGCAGGTGTAGGGATCCAGAACCAATGACATCACCAGTTGTGTTGACACAGGTTCACCTGGTTTCAGTGTATGCTCCAACCTAGAAACCCAGACCATATCTTCCATTTCTACCAGCTATATGAGCTATAGTCCTATGACTTCATTCTTTCCAGGACTAACAACCAAAAACAGGATGACACACAAAACCACAGCACTTAGAGAAAGCTATCAGAATATTAGAGATAGGAAGAAAATGAGAAATAAGAGAGAACCCAAAAGTGTTTTGAGCACATGGAAAGAAAACCAACTTGATGTTTGCTTTCCATTGCTTTTGACGCAGATGGAATTAGCCTAGAAAACTGATTCAGATTGAAGCATCCTAAAAGTGCCTACAATTTGTCTTATAAACACTGAGTAAACAGTGATAGAATTCCTTAGAACCAGAAAATTGGGCATGTTAGAGTACATTTTCACTTTAAGCCATCTCATTTCATTCTTTAGCATATTAAATTCCTATCTACAAGTCATGCAGGTACTGAAAAATCAAGTGGATATCTCCAAATGTGTCACGCTACTTTCATTCAACCTGCTTCCATATATTCAAATTTGTCTTTTACCATGGCTACATCAATAAAGGAGAGGGACAAAAATATTTCTGGCTGTTTTACTTCTGTCAAGCTTCTCATTTTCAGCTAAATGCTCTAAGCTATTCAGAAGTTTTTTGTTAGCTGTGGAAGTAGAGGAGCAAGACCCTTCTCCCAAGATACCACAAACCTAATTCAGCCTTGTCATTTTCCAGGTTTTCAGGAAGGGTTATGACCAATTTGCAGCCTGCAGAAAAAAATGATACCTCATTCTAGGTGTTAGCTGCAGCTAATCAACCCCAGATAGAGGCTAAACTGAAACTAGCCACCAAGTCCAGAACTCAGTAGTTGAGGTTTTCATGGTGTCTCCTTTCTAAAACTCATGTGGCTTTCCTTCTTTTGATGGGTCTCTCAAGCCATTTGTCCAGTGAGACTAACCAACCCATGCCAATAGCAAAGAATGAATTCTGAATGCTTCAGCTGTGGTCTCATAAACATGTACATCATATTCAACTGAGTAAGAATACATGATTTCAAAATAATAATAATAATAATAATAATAATAATAATAATAATAATAAAAAGACCTGGCTAATGTGGCTCAGTGGATTGAATGCCAGCCTGTTAACCAAAAGGTCTCCAGTTCAATTCCCAGTCAGGGCACATGCCTGGGTTGCAGGCCAGGTCCCCAGTAGGGGGCACGCAAGAGGCAACAACACATTGATGTTACTCTCCCTCTCATTCTCCCTCCCTCCCCCTCTCTAAAACTAAATAAATAAAATATTTTTAAAAGAATTAATAATAATAATGATATTCACATATCATAATAATAATAATAATACCTGCTGGGAAAAGGCAAAAAATATAGTTCACTGGGTCAAGGGAACTGTGCAAGTTCCCTAGGTTTGGTTCACTATCATCCATTACAGAGTTGTATCCCATGCAGGAATTGTGGCAGAAGCCAATCCTCTTATTTCATCTATAGAGCAATTGAGGCCTGGAGAGTAGAAATAATGAAATCACACAATTAGCTAGTGACAACACCACAACCAGAATCCTGGACTGCCTGCTACTACTGAGTAAATTTCCTAAAGCTCTTTGGAGATGTTTCCAAGAAATGAAAAGGAAACTAAAGCCAAGATTACCAAGGTCACAACTCTCTATACTTTCATCCCATGGAAATATATATTTCAATACGTACTGTACTATTTATATATATATACTATACTACATAAATATATTATATATTTATATTTACATGTTTATTTCCATATATTTGTGACTTGACTTCTCACTCACCACTTGCCCCAACACACACATACAAACACACACACTCCTATCTTGCTAGCTAAGAAAACATGCATATGCTTACAGATAGCATATCCAGGGGGAAGGCAGAATTAAACATGACAAAGATTTAATTGCTCACAATTTTCATTGTGATTTGGTTCACAAGGCACCTAGAAAACCCAGTCTCTGCAGTTCCTTATTAGTTTTGATGAATAGAAGCTGGTGAAACCCAGTGATTATAACTCCGGTTCTATATACTCATTCTCAGAATTGGCATCCATAAATGTATATGTATATATACCCATACATAAACACATTCACATACATATTTACACACTTTCTAAAAAGTTAAAACAAAGAAAATAGCAAAGACAAGGCAGATGGTTTTTATAGTAGACTATGACAAAAGGAAGGTTTGTGAGGGTAGAGTGTGTTTCCTGACTCTATTCTCTAGCCTCAATGCTTGGTTTCCATTAACCCCATCCTACTTTCTTTTAGATTCTGAGAAAGTAGAATGATGTAAACATGTCTATGACCGTCCAAAATGATGATATGAAGAACTTCTACATTATAGTGAGGATATCACGAGGTTAAGAAAGAGAAGCTAGGATGAAATGGGCTAGGGTCTTGCTATTCTAAATGTGGTCCCCACACCATTAGCACCACCATTGACTTGGAGCTATTTATAAATGTAGAATTTTAGACCTTTCTCCGGAATTGCTGAATTTGAATCTGATTTCTAAGAATATCCTCAGTGATTTGTTTGCATACACAGGTTTGAAAGGCACTAGGCTATAGCTTATCCAAAAAATAATCTGCAAGTCATTTGAAAATAGACAGTGCCTACTAGGCATATAGGGAAAATTCATGCAGCTTATCATTAAAAAATAAAAAATATAAACTTTCGCCAGATCTACTTCTCTCATTATCCAGCATAAAAGCATTGAGTGTAGGCAAGAGAGTTCATTCAAAGGGAGTCAGACCACAGGATTGTTCTGTTTACCAGAAGGTCCTGGATTTTAGGACTCACACAAATCTGGGTTTAAATCCTAGTCCTGCCCCCAAACAACTAGTTGTGTAAACTTGTACAAGGTACTTTGTCTCTGGGCCTCAGATTCCTTATCAGTATAAAGGGATTAATAATGGTACCCACTGCCATGAGTTGTCAAGAAGATTAAATGAGATACTATAAGAACCTGGCATACTGTGAACAATCAAAACAGAAGATATTATTATAATAAGTATGATTTGCCAATAATTTTAGTTTGCTAGAAAACTAATCACTAGATATGATGTCTTGAGGCATCTAGCATCTATTTCTAATTGGTGTGACTCACATTGGGCTTTCTACAGATAAAATACTAAGAAAGTCATACAAAAGTAGAATGTATTTGAAGAATAGAGGTCCAAAAATATTATTCAGCAAGAATTAGAGGTGTCCCTGGTGAAATCATTTCATAGAATAACACTGAAGTCAGAAGTGACCTTATTCTCTATGGCATGTCTCAAAATTATCAAGTTAAAAAGTTGTAGTAAGGCTCTTTCTGCATGTTTTCACATATATGCAACAGGCAAACCCATGCACACACACACATGCCTTTAATGAGCCTATTGTGAAAAAAAAGCTAAAATAGAATTTTAGAAGTAGAAATAAATATTACTGGATTTCTGGCCTGATAACAATCTGTAAATTGGGCATATAATAACTCCTACTTCACGGGATAAATGTGACATGCTATCTGGGTAAAAGAAATGCTTTAAGTAAAGGAATAACAGAGAAACTCAATAAATATTTCTTAATCTGAGCCTGCAAAAGGGCCAAAAATATTACAGATTAATCTCCAGCTAAGCTACAATGATTTTTTTCCAGAGAGTAGTGGCATTACATGAGAAATAAGTTACCTTATCAACACATCTTACACAGGTCAGCTCAACAACAATAGTTAATACATAGAGGGTACTCAGTTATATTCCAAGCAGTTTGTATACAATACCTTATTTAAACCCTTACAACAGCTCCATGAAATAGATACATTATCATCCTTGTTTTATAGATGGAACTGAAGTTCAAAAGAATTAAGTAACTTGCTCATTTTATAATTTAACAACTTGGGTACATACCATACCTATCACTATTTTATAGTTGAAAAAATGAACAGCTCCTACTTCCTCTATTTCATAGTGCTTCCTACCTCTTCCCAGTCCATAGTACTCTACCTGCTCAATTTTCTCACCTGCAAAGTATGATAAATACAGTACCTATGAATTACAATAATTCTATACATTCTAATAAATTTATAAATTTCAATAAAATCACTAAGCATTAGATTCTCTATTGACTTATTGATTGGCACATGTAACCTGGGGAGCCTGATGGCAAAGACACAGAGACAGATTGCACAAATCCTGGGTTCCAGTCTTTTGGCATGTTTGAGACCTCCAGCTTCTTTTGGAACTCAGGTTGCCCAAAATCCATTTATATTCAAGAGGATAAAATTAGTGTGGCATCAATAATCTTAAAATGAAATATATATAAATATATATATATATATATATATATATATATATATATATATATATATATAAATAAAGATTTCTGTGATCACCCTAAATTAACAATAGCAATTGCTATCAATCATTGAACATCTTTGTATTAATCTTTTATTATACCATAACAACCCCAAAAAATTTAGCAGTTTTAAACAATACAAACTTTCTATTGTTATAGTTCTGTAGCTCAGAAGTCTGACACAGGGATCACTGAGCTAAAATCAAGGTGCCAGCAGGAGTACATTCACTTGTGGAGGCTCTAAGGGAGAATCCACTCCCTTTTGTATTCAGGTTGTTGCTATAATTTAATTCCCAGCAGTTGTAAGTTTGAAGTCCTGATTTCTTTGCTGGCTGTCAGTTAAAGCACATTCATAGCTTGAGGCTACCCACATTCCTTGGCCCAAGACCCCATTTCTCCAACTTCAAAACCAACCAAGGCTGATTGAGTACTTTTCACATTTTGAATCTCTACTGCCTCTTCACCATTTGCATCTCTCTTTGACTATTCTGCCTTCCTCTTTGCTTTTTAAGAACCCATGTGATTACTTGGGGCCCATTAAATAATCCAGAATAATCTCCTTATTTTAAAGTCATCTAATTAGCAACCTTAATTCCATCTAAAGAATCCTTTTGCCATGTAACCTAACAGATTCAGAGGTTCTTGGGATGTACTGACATACTTAGAGGGCTATTATCCTGCCTACCACAACCTATACAATGTGTTGAGTGCTGCAAACAAATTATATTAAATACTCTTACTACAGTCTTTATGTGATGATCATTATTATTTCTATTTAACATATTAGAAAACAGGATCCAGCAAGTTAAGTGCCATGCCTGATATTGCTCAGCTAGTAAATGATGGAGGCAAAATTAGAACACAGGGTTTCTTTTCCTCTGAGTTTTCCATTTTCCTTTGGCCTCCTCATTGCCAGAAAGCTCTGTTGGTTATTTTTGTTTTCCTTTTTGTTATTTTGTTTTGTGTTTTCTCTTTTTCATTTAAATTTTGGACAAGGTAATTTATTTCTATGGTTCCAAAATCAAAATACATATATGAAAGGGTATTCAGTGAAGAAAAACTTGCTCCCATTCTGTTTTTTATCTACTTCATTGTCACAATCTATCCCCAATTTTATTTTTCCCTCTAAAAGTTCTGGAAGAAAACATGGGAAAGAAAATCATAACAAAACTTACAAACTACATCTCTCAAACAAAATCTCTCAAACAAAATCTCTCAAACTACATCTCAAATCCATTTTTTTTCTTTGTAGTGTTCTCTCTAAAGTGTAACTTCGGAAGAACTAAAATATCTGTTAAAGGATAAATCTTTGAATCAGTCAGTTATCCAGGCAACTCATAACAATGCTCACTTTGTAAAATGCTTTCTAGTCCTTTGGCCCCATGACACTTACCTGAATACTCTGTATATTATATAACTCTAATGCCTCAATATTGTTATATATCCCACCAATTTTATCTTAGCATTCCAGAATCCAGGCACTCCAGGAAATACAAACATGAGAAAGAGATAGAGGAGAAAGAAGAGACCATTGTCCACATTGTACATGCTGGGAAAAAAACCCATAACAAATTCATGAACTACAGTTATTATTATTCCATATTGTAATAAGGTAATAATATTATATATAAACCCATCTAACTTGCAAAAGAACATGTAACTTTTGCATAATTGTAAATATTGACTACCATACAGTTAGATAGCATGTTATATAGAAACAGGCACAGAAAATAAAAGATGATGAGTTTGTTTTAAATAAAGAATTGAATAAATCGTATATCAAAATTATTACACCACATTAATTATTTTTGTTATCCCTGCTATGGATAATGGTGTTTAGTTGTAACTGAAGTACTGCTTCTTCCTAGCATAGGATGCAGTATATATTCATGCAGTATATATTCGCATTCTAATAGCACAAAACAGAACATATTTTCATATTCTTTTTTGTTTTCATCCTTTAATGCAATGTGTTTTAAAATGTGGGCAATGATTCATTATTCACTGTGAAACTGGTTTAGTAGTTCATCACTACCACTATTTTTAAATAAAATAGATTAAAAGAGAAAATGTGAATATCATGTATTAAGAGTAAATATTGTTTCATGAAACTTTTGTTCAGTAATGTGTGTATAAGTGTCTATGTGTGCACAGTTATCCACATTTATGTGTACATTGGGTCCAATGTAAAATTTTTTCATGCTGGAGTTTTTGTCAGAAAGTTTGATAAATATTTGTCAGAATATTTATGTTCAAAGTTTGAATGATTAAAATCACTGTCCAGATGTTACAAATAACCCTTATAAATAAATTAATCTTCTAAATAATAAATCCTTAATGATACTAAGCTCTAAGGGAATTCCATGCTGTTCCTTGGCATTGTGGTCCCTAATCTATGGCAATGCCTGGAAAAGCAGCAGGGTCCAAAGAAAAGCTTAAAAATTCAATCGAAATGGGAATTCTCTCTCTCTGTGATCCAAGAACATCTGGAGATTTATAACACCTGGATTTGGAATAGGGCTTCCCAATTGTCACTTCCATTGCCATCTTTTGGATACAATGGCTCAGGAGCAGAATATGGCCTGAAAGTCTACAGTTTACATAAAACGTTTCACCTCAAGAGCCACCATAGAACTTTATGCTACAGAGTGTGCTGTTGTCATTACACATTGTTCATCCCCAGAAACTTTTCCTATATTAGTAACTTTTAGTCTACTGATAAATACCAAGCAGTGAAGAAAGATTGACAGGAAGGTATGTTTGGGGATAAAATGAGGGAAAAGCCAGTGAAGTGGTGATGCATAGGTAAAGATTTTCCTAAGATGTTGATGTTGTAGAAGATAATATTTTCACAGTTGTTGTAAGGTAATTGTGTCAAGGGGAAAAATGAGAGGGATAATGAGATGGAAATAAAGAGGGGAGTGCTAAGGTGTAATGAAATAATCCAATCCTCCAAGTGGTAACTGAATCCTTAATAATAATCACTTGACAAATATTCACTGATTGTGGACTAGGTGGGAGGCACTGTGGGGTACAAACATGCATATTCATCCTTTTTTCTCTAGGAGCTCATGACATGGTTATAAGTGAGTAGAATGATAGGGGTAAACATGAAATGAAACTATAGGATGGCTGAATCAGAGAGTGTAGTTTATTCATGGAAATATATTCAGGTACAGATGTGAAAGTTTGACAGTGTAGAAGGCTAGTAGGAAAAAACTGATTTATTTCAAATAATATGATGGAGGAAAGTGCTACAAGTATCCCAGACCGCCAAAAAGACAATCCAAGTGAGTCTTAGAGCAAATTAAGCTTGAAACATTGCTGGAGGCAAAAATGACAAAATTGAAGCTCCCCTACTTCGGGCACATCATGAGAAGGTAGTGTTCTTTGGAAAAGACAATAGTGCTGGGAGAATACAGGGCAGAAGGAAAGGGGGAAGACCAAACATGAGATGGATTGACTCCATAAAAGCAGATATAAGCACAAGTCTACAGGAGTTGAGCAGGGCTGTTGAGGACAAGACATTGTGGACAGCACTCATCCATAGAGTCACCAGGAGTCAGAGCCAAGTTAATGGCAAAGAACACACAATTCCAAAAATAAAGCTGAGAATTTAGGTGATAAGAGTGTAGAGGACTTAGTATGTTTGTCCATTGACAGATAAAATTTAGTGGATGAAAGAAAGATAGCAATGAATTTTGAGAAGAAAAATGAAATAATGATAGCAATGTTTGCAGATGATTATTCTGGAAATTATATGCAGGAAAGATTAACAGAAGAGCAAGCAATGGCAGGCATACCAGTTAGGAAGCAATTACAGAAATCTAGGAATGTGGAGTAAGTAACAATGTGGTTAAGGTGAGAATCTGAGTCTAAACTCTTTGTTGTGATTGGCATCTCTGCCATCTAGAGTCTTAATTTTCTCACCTATGAAAATAGGATAGTAAGAATACCTCCCGCATGGGACTATGATGAGGATGAAATGATTTAAAGCACTTAGCTAGTACCTAGTCATAACAAACACTCGTTCCATGTTTACTATTATAATTACTATTATTGCTGTTGTTACTGTAGTAGTGGACCTTAAAATGGTGGGGCATAAGTGACACCATAAAGAAACAGTAGACACATGATGGTGAATGGTTGTATCTGTGTGATGAATGCAGTCCAAGACAACTATAATTTTTATCCAGGTCAAAGAGAATGTTGCTGCCTTAAGGAAATGTCAAGGTTGGGTAAGAAGGGAATATGAAGAGTTGAGATTTTGATATAGCATTAAGTTTGAAGGTCAGGCAAAGCATCCTCGCAAAAAATGTCCATCATATAGTTGAGATGTGGGAATGGAGCTCAAGAGAGGTTAGGAAATTAGATGAAAATTAGTTAATTCATAGATATAACTATAAAAAGTTATCTCCAAAAATAAATTTAAAATATTCAAGAAAGAAAGTTAGGAAAAAAAGAAAAGGAGATGAACTAGAACCTTGTGGTCCACATTTACTAGAGGGAGAGGGGCTAGAGAATGAATGATTAAGGTCAAAAGAAGATCTGTACAAGGCACTGTGGAAAATTCACAAGAACATTTCCGTGCTCTGTAAACTTAAGATGCTTATAATCTAATTGAAACAATATGACATATAGATATGTGATAGAAAATATTATAACGTATGAAATATACAATGAAGAAATTCAATTTTAAAATACAAGCTCTCAGTTCCAAAATATATCTTATTTTGTTGACTAGAGAAGTCAAGAAGTCTTCATGGGTGTTTTAGTTCTTGAATGATGTACAACATTTGGAGATATATTGGGAGGTACATTTCAGATGAGAAGAACTGTGCAATCACAGGTGAGGAATTAGAAAGTGAGTACATTGAATTTAAAAGAGAGAAAAGGGATCAATCTGACAAGAGTGAAGGGGAGAAGATTAGGAAAGGGAAGAGGAAATTTTTCAAATCAACCACATAGCTAGTCTCAAGTTCCAACTATGGAGGATTTAAAGAGTTCAATGTTGTCTTGGCTTTAAAGCTAGATATTTCATGTCATTTTTTTCTGATATGAAGCTAGACTCCCAGCTTTCTCAAGTAAGTGACTGACAAGACAGTGTTGCTGTTAACAAGAATTAAGAATGATGGCCCTGGCTGGTGTAGCTCAGTGGATTGAACACAGGCCTGTGAAGCAAAGGGTTGCCAGTTCAATTCCCAGTCAGGGCACATGCCTGGATTGCAGGCCAGGTCCCCAGTAGGGGACACATGAGAGGCAACCACACATTGATGTTTCTCTCCCACTCTTTCTCCTTCCTGTCCCCTCTCTAAAAATAAATAAATAAAATATTTTAAAAAAAAAAGATTGATGGAGGGAAAATAGCATGTTAGGGTGAGGAGATGTGAGGGTCAGAAAGAGATTAATTAGGTTTGGGACATGTTGAGGTCAAGATGCCAGTGGGATATCCAAGTACATATGTCAAATAGACAATTCAGTATTGGGGTTTAGGACTCAAAATGGAAGTCTGAACTGGAGATATAGATTAGGAATTCACTATCTCATTATAGTAGCATAATAACAATGATGACATAATATTTTATTATATTAAAAACTTGGTTCCAAGACTTTTTCAAATAATTTACTTAATCTTCACAACAACCCTATGGTGTTACACAAGCAGTATTTATTGGAGCAGTGTTTACACCCACGCAAGTAAAATTCCAAAGCCCATGCTCAAAGTTACTACATTAATAGCAAGTGTTGGTTATTGAAGTAGAATCATTTACTGTAGCACAGTAAAGAAAGAAAGAAGTCAACTCTTAATCTTTGGAAATACCAATATTTGAAAGGTAGGTGGGAGAAAAAAAGCTTTCATAAGAGACTAAGGGAACATAAAAGTAGATGGAAAAGTGAGTGTAGATGTTGAATTCAAAATCATGTGAGGAGTAAAAGGGGCTATATCATCAACATTAAATGCTGTGACCATTGGGTTTAACAATTGGAGGAGCCCTGAATAATGTAGTGGTTAGAGCAGGTGTCAGCAAACCACAGCCATGGGCCAAAGCTGGCTCACTGCAAGTTTTTGTATGGACTTCAGGCTAAAAATGACCTTCACATTTTTAAGTGCCTGAGAAAAAAATCAAATGAAGAAAAATATTTCATGACTTGTGAAAATTATAGGAAATTCAATTTCAGTATCAATAAATAAAGTTTTATGGGAACAATGTCATTTTCATTCATTCATCTATTGCCTGTGGTTGTCTTCATACCACAATGGCAGAGCTGAGCAGTAGCACCAGAGACCTATGGCACTCAAAGTCTGAAATGTTTACTATCTTCTAGGCCCTTACAGAACAAGTGTGGGCCCCTAAGTTAGAGTATGGGCTCTAATGTCATATTACCACAGTTTAAATCCAAGCTCTACTATGTGACTTTAGACAAGTCACTCAAAAACTCTAATTGTTGCCCATACAATGGAGATTATGACAGTACTTACCTCATAAGGTTCTTGCAAAGATCAAATGAAACAATTTATATCAAGTGCCTGGAAACTCTGAACTTGGGGCCACCAGTCTGCATAGCCATGTGACTTGCTCTGGAGGTGCTCAAAAGCCTGGGGAAACAAATCTAGGAAATGGAAGGTTAGGTTGAGTCAGGACTTGCAGGTGTGCTGAAAGACCTGGAAAATGCAACGCCACCACTGGCAAACCATTTGATTCCATATCAGTCTGTCCCTGGAACCACTGTTTCATAAGCAGTCTCTGTGGCTTTCTCATCTTTGTCCTACCTGTTATGGTATCTAGTTTGCATGATGGCACAGCCTCCCCCAGACATTTCTGGGTTTCTTTCCCTGAATTATCTTTGCAACATGATAATAGACAAATGGTACACTGGAAAGCTCTCAGAAGGAGCATAAGCTATGACTTTTGTGGAGAGATAATGATACTGCTGAAAAAAGGGGGCTTGTGCTAGAGCTGGCTTGAGTACCTATCAAGACTCTGAACTCAACAATAAAATCCGTTTAATTTACAAGATGCAAGATGCAAGCTTTTTGGTGTCTCAGCATAGCTCCAAATAAAATGCTACAATAGCTTAATGTGTTAGCTTTGGTTCCCTTGAGACTCAGGAAGTAAAGTAACAGAGATAACAGGTCAACTTCTTTTTTTTAATTTTATTTTAATTGTTATTCAAGTACAGTTTTCTGTCTTTTGAAAAAATATTCCAGCTCTTTATTTTAAGAGAAAGGGGAAGGGAAGGAGAAAGAGAGGGAGAGAAACATCAATGTGTGGTTGCCTCTCACATGGCCCCCACTGGGGAGCTGGCCTGCAACCCAGGCATGTGCCCTGACTGGAAATCAAACTGTGACCCTTTGGTTCACAGCCCATACTCAATCCACTGAGCTACACCAGCCAGGGCAAGTTTTCTGTCTTTTACTCAGGCACATAGACCAATGGAACAGAACAGAAAGCCCAGAAATAAACCCAAGTCTCTATGGTCAGATAATATTCAACAAAGGGGGCAACACCATAAAATGGAGTAAAAGTAGTCTCCAACAAATGGTGCTGGGAGAACTGGACACCTACATGTAAAAAAAAATGAAACTCGAGCACCAACTTACACCATACACAAAAATAAATTCAAGATGGATAACAGGTCAACTTCTGTCTGGGCAAACTAAAGCTGGAGCAGTGGTGGGGAAAAGGGACATGTCTCCCTAGTTGCCTGAAAAGGCTGAAGATTCAGGGAACAAATACTTCAGAAGACAAGATGCTAAGAAATAAACAGAACAATTACTCTCAAACAGGTACCCACTGAGTACTGAATCCCCTCGTGACATGCAGATCAGCTGATTCAATGACAGAGTAGGTCTGAGGATTCTAAACACACTACCTTCTCAGAGTTTGAGGCTCTTGCTGGTGAAAGTAGGTGTCCTGTAGGCATTGCTCCATCTTGCTCTGACCTTCTGGCCTGGTCCCCAAACAAGTGTGCATTCCCCTTAGAGGCTGCTGGGTTCATTTGGTGGGCTTTATAAAGTGTTGTAGAGGACCTGTTTTCAATCAGCACTGTGCATTCCCAATGTACTTTCTCATTTAGGATTTTAAGGGCACTAGTATGGTGTCAAGAGCACTAACCTAGAGGTCAAGAGTCCCAGGTTTAAGCACTAGAACTGCTATTTGCTATGAGTGTGACCTTAAGCAAGGCATTCAACCACTGAGCCTCAGCTTTTAGCATTTTTAAAATGAGAATAATAGCACTCTCCCTACAGAGATGTTGTGAGGGTTAAATAACACTGCTTAGCACAAAGCTTGGCTTATGATAAATACTCATTAGCAGCCATTATTGTCACTATCACCATCATCATTATCATCATTTCCATTTAACATATAATGACCCTGAAACGTGAACAAAATTGGGCTTGCTCTGCCACTTACAGGTCATGATTTTGGGGAAGTCACATAAACTTTCTGAGTTTGTTGTCTCATCCTCAGTTTAAATAAGACTTGCTGATCAAACAGACTACTGTGTTCAAAAAGTATAGTCTCTCAAGATGCTCATTTTCCACTTGAGAGAGTTTCACTCCATTTTACAGGTAAGAAAGGGGACCTGAGAGGTAAAGGCATTTACTCAATGAAGCAAAAGCAAACCAGGAATGAGAACCCACAGCCTTTTACTTCCAACCCAGGGTCCTTCCCACTTATATTCTCCTGGAACAGTTGGTCCTCTACCCAGAATAGAGAGTCCCATATGGTCTCAGCAGTGGAGATTCTGCTAATGTGTGTGCCTCCCTGCAGCTGCTCACCAGCCAGAAAGCACTGACTGAGCCCTTTCAGGTACATGTCAGAGGCAAGAACCTCACATCCTTCTCGTTGCTCCTGTAAAAAAAAACTGAGCAGTATTTGAAATAGAGAGTTCCAGTTACCTTCACATTTAAAATACTGTCTTCACTACCAGCTGACCTTAGTGTCTGAGTATCCATCAGCTGGGCATTGTTCTATGAAGTTTCAGTCCTTGTTCAAAGATGAACTCCTTAGGACTTGCATATAAGGCCTGTTACCAAAGATCAGTTATCAGCTCAATAGTAAGAATCATATTCCTGAACTCTTTTTCTTGCTGGGAGGGAAGAAAGGGACATTTAAGATATTGGGCATTGCTCAGACCTCCTGTATAGCTAGATAACATTGGAGACTGTAGAGGAGACATTATAAATGGAGAGAATGGCATATAAAGGGTAGGCTGTTAAAGCATTTCATCTGTACCCTTTCTAAGGATGAAGGGGAAAGCATAGAGATATCCCTGGAATGTTGAAAAGAGCATGGGCTTGGAATGAAAAGGTCAGGGTTACCATATTATGAGAAACTATCTTAACCTCTCTAAGCCTCATTTTTTACCTATAAAATAAGATAATACCATCTACTTCAGCAGACTGTTTTAAGAGTAAGACGAAAAAATATTTATGAATAGGCTTATAAATTCCTGTCCAGATATAAGGATTACTAGGAATCTGGCAACTAAAGGGATCTGGTGAACTTTCAAAAGGAGGCTCAAGGCTTCAGTGATCTTGACAGCTAATGGTCAGGTGAGGTACACTTGGTGCTGCTCACAGTCCTTCTGACATGCTTCATCTCTGAGTCTATGTCCTTCCACATCTCTGGCAAAGGCTGAGTTTACCAGCTCTTCCTAGAGCCTGCAATAGGCCAAAAGACCTCTCACAGGAGAGTAGTGGAGGTGGCCAGGGTGGAGGGCAAGGCTCTTGAGACCACATACCTTTCCACTGGCCATCTGTAGCCTCCAGACAGGCATGAAAACCCTGGCATCAAGTTGGGGAGGCAGAAACAATTAGGATGACCTCCCAGGGATGTGGTTCTGGAGTCATTGAAGCAGTGATTTAAGTAGCCTGCCAAATCTGAGAAGGCAGACACACATTCCAGAAATATGGCAAAAACAGTTGTCTCAGGAAGTAAATAAAGCAATATATAAATAATTACTAAAGCTATTATCTATTTTTCTCTTATTTTCCCTTTTCTCCCCTGATACTCTTGGGCACAGAGGCCCCACAAAGGTGGCAGCCAGAGGAAGACATGACAAGGGAGGGAATGGCTGGGGCCAAGGACCCCATTTGGCCAGAGATTGTCAAAGGCCCTGCAAAATGTCTGCCTACAAGTCCCAAGGGCCTCCACAGTCTTTTCTGTGAGAAAATCAGGCAAGCATGAGCTGAGTCATCCCCGCTGAAAGATGGAAAAGAGATGACACTGGTAACAGGACAGAGAGTACCTAAGACCCACTTATCAGTGCCCCATGACTCAGCCTTAACCACATAGAGGTGACTGACCCTGAGCATGTTTGAGGCTCTGGGTATAAAGTAGGCAAGTAGACAGAGTTGCAGGATGCTGGGTTGTGCAATCTACCCTGCAGGAAGGTATTTCAACCATACCTTCCTCTTCTCCTTTCTCAAACATGCCATGAACTTAAAGTGACAGGAATTGGAGAGGTCATTATGAGGAGGTGAAAGCAGAGTTGGTAAGCAAGGAACAAAGCCAGTTACATTACCCCTCAATGAAGTAATTTAAGTTTCTTTGTACTCTCCACTAGATTTAATTTAATTTAGTTTATTAGCATTTAGTATATACCAGACACTAAGTGTTTTGCAGATATTTACTCACATAATCCCCACAATAGCCCTGTGAGGTCAAGACCATAATAATTTCCATTTCACAGATGAGGAAAGCAAGACACAGGGACATTAAATAAATTGTCTAAAACAACACAAGTAGCAAGTGGTAGAGCCAAGACTCAAATCCAGCCTAGTTCCATTCCAGAGAAGAGGCCATGCCCTTAATCCCTATGTTATGCTGTCTGAAATTTTAAATTCAAACTGCACATCTACCATGTTACATTGGAATTCTGTATTTTTTTTGTGTGTGTGTATCTCCCCACTCAGGCTAAGCATTGATGGTTGGGTCGATGACACACAGAACAAGGCTTTGCTGGCTCATTTTTGAATTTCCAGGGCCTAACATAGGGACTGCATATTACATGGATTTAATAATTAAACACAGATTTAATGAGCATTCTCTGAAAAGCATCTAACTGCCAAGTACTATTAAAAGTGTTTAGGATGGGGAAGGGTGGATAAGACCCATCTTCCTATCCCCAAGCTTTTTTATTTGTAAAAACAAATAATAACAATACCTTAAGACAGGAACTATTTTCAATGTATGTACAGAACTATAGATGACTCTGGGACCATGGGAGCACAGTAGCAAGAGGGTTTGGTTCTGCCTGGAGAAGTCAGGGAGAGCTGTAGAGAAGGAAAGTAACATTTGAACTGCAACTTGAAAGTGAAGTAGCTTTCATAAGCAGAGACAAGGCATCAAGTGGAGACATCCAATAACAAGAGAAAAGCATGAGGAAAGTCAGAGGTGTGCTGGGGACAGACCATCTTGCGTGGCTGGAGTCCAATGTATGTGAGAGGGAGTAACAGAAGATACACTCAGAGAGCTAGGTGAAGCCTACTGATCAATTCAAACTTGATCTTATAGGCAGAGTAAAATCATTAGCAAGCATTAAGTAGGGGAAAGACATGATCAGATTTGTATTATGGAAATCTCATAATCATTAAGTAAAATATGGAGCAGAGCATGAAACCAGGGAGACCACAAAATAGGAGAACACAGTAGTCCACTAGAGTAAGAAAAGGGAATGGTGATAGATGTTTCAGAGCTGTATTGATAGACTTGGGTATGAAATATAAAAGAATATTGGAAAAGGAGAATTAAAGAATGATTCCTAGTTTCCTGGCCTACGAAACGGGTTAGGTGGTGCTGCCAAAAACAGATACATATATGTGAGATAGATTAGGATAGGAGTGCTAATGAATTTGGTATTAAATCTGTTGAGACTGAAGTATGTGTAGAAGAATTACATAACAGTGGTAATAGTCAGTAGACAGTTTGACACATAGATCTTCTTTTAATTATTTTATTGTTGTTCAATTACAGTTGTCTGCATTTACCCCCACCACCGCTCCCTTACCCCAGCCAAACCCACCTCCCTCCCTTGCTTCCACCTTCACTTGGTTTTGTCCATGTGTCCTTTATAATAGTTCCTGAAAATTCTTCCCCCATATCCCCTCCCACCTCCCCTCTTGTTATTGTCAGATTGTTCTTAATTTCAATGTCTCTGGTTATATTTTGCTTGCTTTTTTCTTTTATTGATAAGGTTCCTGTTAAAGGTGAGCTCATATGGTATGTGTCCCTCACTGGAGCTCATATGGTATGTGTCCCTCACTGCCTGGCTTATTTCACTTAGCATAATGCTCTCCAGTTCCACCCATGCTGTCATAAATGGTAGGAGCTCCTTCTTTCTCTCTGCTGTGTAGTATTCCATGGACACATAGATCTTAATCTCAAGAAAGAGAGGTATAAGGAGATTAAATATGCTATTCATTATTGTACAAATCATTCCTTAAAATGTTGTGCGTGAATGAGATTGATCTCTTTAAAACACTCAGACCACGACTTGATTCATCCTATGCTAAAAGAGAACACTTTAGGTTTTCAAATTTAAAAAAAAATGCCTTGCCTTTCTAAGACCTATTATCTAAACTTTAGTAGGGGGATTATTCCCATACAACATTTCTAGATACTTAAGGAAAATCAACCATTGATCTCAATAAGGTGGAACGTGACTCCCATTCTGAGGGAATTGAACCCAAAATGCTGGGTGCTCCCTTCACACTTCTGAATTTCACTGACAGAGGTATGTGGGGCTTCCACAGCTCCATGGTCTCTGTATTTCAGGAGGGACTTCCATCTCTCTTCTGCTGTCCCCTGCCTCTGATGACTGATTGCCTATTGAGGCCCAGAGAAAAACTTAGCAATAGCCTTTCCTCTCCAAAGAAAAATAAAGAATAAAAATAATAAAAAGAAAGGGTATTGCTACTAAATTGCTCAGTGATCTTGGGTGAGTACTTTATCCTCTCTGTTGCTTAGGAAATAATGATATCTATCTGATCTACCTCACAAGAAAATTGTGAGAATAAAATGAATTAATATATGTGGGGGAGCTCCACCCTCAGAGC